>PVKP010006085.1:29564-85390 GCA_004027715.1 Plecturocebus donacophilus | reverse complement strand
TTTTGCACTGGTTTCTTCCCATTTTTGTGTATTTATCCACCTGTCATCTTTGTAATTGCCGACTTTCAGATTGGGTCTCTGAGTGGACATCCGGCTTGTTGGTGGTGAAGTTTTTTCTGTTTCTTAATTTCCCTTCGGGGGGCGCCCCTTCCCTACAGAGCTAGGCCTTCCCGGGTTCAGCTGTGCTTGTTCTCGGTCCTTGGTGCTTCCAATTGCTGTTCTTCTTGTGGGGATGGGACCAGCCAAGCCTGACTAAAAGGACATCCAGTCCCATACACTCTGCACCGAGAAGTGCCGCGCCGGCCAAAAGAGTCACGCTGGCGACCCGTGTAGCTCCTTCGCCGGGAATCTCCCAGTCTGTGGGCATCAAAAATTCGTCTGCAATTGTGGCATCCACTCGCTCTCTGCGCTTTCACTGGCAGCTACAATCCTCAGCTGCTGCTACGTGGCCATCTTGGATCTCTCTCCCTATCTTTGCATTTTGAATTTGTCAGTAGTATTCTTCCATTCAGAAAATTTAATTTTTATGTTTGTAAATCTTTCCATTTTTTCTAGTCATAACCTGGGTTTTTCTGTCACTTTATTCAACAATAATATTTTGTTAATTGGAGCTTCACTACATGTTTTCAATTACTGCATAATGACTTCTAAATTAGAAAATCATTAAGTATAGATATGATGAATATTTCATGGG
Source organism: Plecturocebus donacophilus (assembly GCA_004027715.1). Taxonomy (NCBI): domain Eukaryota; kingdom Metazoa; phylum Chordata; class Mammalia; order Primates; family Pitheciidae; genus Plecturocebus; species Plecturocebus donacophilus. The sequence continues at coordinate 84,696 of PVKP010006085.1, read as the reverse complement.
TATTACATGAATCTTGAACAAAAGGAATATCAATAGAGACAAAAAATATTTTTGTTTTCATTTTTGTTTCTGGTTTAGAGAACTGAATTTATGCAAGGAAAATTTTCTGTTCCTATACAGTAAGATCAATTGAAATCTGTGTATGTAATTGCAAAGATGTATAAGATAAAAAGATATCACAAATGATAGATTTTCCTGTATCAGTTTAATGCACCATGCTTTCATGAAATAAAGTTAACCAAGATAAAGCTTTCACCAATTCCAGTCTTTTTAGACACATTTCTTAGTTATTTATAATCTTAGACCTGGAATCTGGAATTTGGCTGTTTCTGGTTATCAGTTCCCCTATAAATCATGGACAGGGGAGTACATTAAAAATAACACTGATCAGAGACAAATCTTAAGAAAATGTCTACCAAGAGTCAATGTTTCAAATGTAGATTTTATATTTTGATTGTTTTTGTACTCTCTTAACTATGAAATTAAATAGGGTTCATTTAAGGCAGCACCAGTGTACACAAAGGTGGACTCTTCACAGTATTAGTAGCTCAGATATAATTCAGGATAAAATATGTATTTTTACAACATATATTTTAAAGAAACATCTGTTGAGTTTTGAATCTGAGTTGGTCATAGGCCATTAACAAACATAATGCAAACAGAGATATAGAAAGCGCTCGCACATTGAGTAGGGCTTGTTCTCTTACTGCTTTTGAGAACTTCACATTAACAATCCAGACCACCTAGAAGAACAGGACACATGTGGCTAGGTCATCCCATCACTTCCCTGTCATTAAGCCAAACACCAGACATTGTGTAATGCTACTTTGAAACATCCAGTATCAATTAGTCTGACCTAGACCAGAAAAGAACTCCCAGCAACCAACAGACTAGTGAACAATAATAAATGTTTCATTTTTAAGTTACTAAATTCTGAAGTGACTGGGTTTGCATCAAAAGCTGTTACAAGGTTCTTACCAGGAAAGTGCCTACTATGATCCAGACATAGACAATGTGCAGATAGAACATAGAAATTTGTGCAAGAATGTTAGATTTTGCTTTATTTGAGACAATTCCTGGGGAGGGAGGGAAAAAAAGAGCCGTTTGCTCTACATATGCAATTATTGCTTGTTTTTTTAATGGCTGAATAGTATTGCATTGTGTATGTATGTCACATTTTCTTTATGCATTTATCTGTTGATGAATCAGGCTGATTCCATATCTTGGTTATCGTAAATAGTGTTGAAATTGACATGAGAGTGCAGATATCTCTTTGACATACTGATTTTCTTTTCTTTGAATATGTAACCAGTAGTGGCATTGCTGGATCATATGACAGTTCTATTTTTTAAGTTTTTTAGAAACCTCTATCCTGTTTTCTATAATGGCTATACTAATTTACATTTTCACCATCAGTGGATATGGTTCCCTTTTCTCCACATCCTTGCCAACACCTATCTTTTGTCTTTTTGATAATAAACATGACTACTAGAGTGAGGTGAACTCACATTGCAGATTTGACTTAAATTTTCTTTATGAGTAGTGATGTTGAATATTTTTTATGAACCTGGAGGTATCATGTTAAGTTGAATAAGCCAAGCACAGAAAGGCAAATACCACTTGATGTCATTCATATGTGGAATCTAAAAAAGCTGAATTCATAGAAGTAGAAAGTAGAAAGGTGATTATCAAAGACTGGAGTGCTTAGAGGGTAGGACAGGATGGGGAGATGGTGCTCAAAGTATACATAATTACAGGTAGATTGGAGGAATACATTTGAGAGATCTGTTGTACAGCAAAGTGACTACAGTTAACAATGACAGAATGTATTCCTGCAAACTACAAGGAGAATGGATGTTGAGTGCTCTCACCACAAAAATGATAATTATATGAGGTGATGGATTTCTTCATTAACTAGATTTAACCATTTCACGAGGCTGATATACTTCAAAACATGTTGTACATGACAAGCATATGCAACTTTGTCAATTTAAAAATAGAAATTAAAATACCATTTTTACTAGAATCTTCTGTATCTTAGGTGAAGAAAATTAGGAGTTAATGCTGTTTCTCAACCATAAAATTTAAAATAATGTATATATTAGGAACCTTAAAATTCAACACACAAGATGCAGTAAATTGTTAAATGTATTAATATGTATATAATCAATCAAAAATTGCTCTATAAGGTATATGGGAAAGAGTCTATGTGAATTTGGCTCAGCAACATGGTAATCCCTTAAGGCACTTAGAAAAATTGATCTTAAATTTATTTGTTCAATGAGGAATTTAGTAAAACTGAGAATAACTAAGCATACCTTTTGTAACTGAAAAAGAAAACAAGTATTTCTAGGTATTCCTTGTCAGTTTTCATCCATATTTGTACTAAATATTACAGTTTAAAAAGCAAGTCCAGGGATTCTGCATCTTTGCTGTTACTTCACATAGTATATAAGTATAACCTGTAAGTGATGTGTATCCAGAAATGCTTTGATTCTATTTGCTCTCTCTCCCTCTCCCTCTTACTTTCCTTTGTCTATTCCTCTTCTTCTTCTTCCTCTCTTCTTTAGCTTTATCTCTTCTTGTTTTTATTTCTCTTTTTTCTACTTCTCGCCTTCATCTTCAGCAATATAAAAGTAATATTCAATTACATACATAATTTCCTAAGTATATATAAAATGTATTTAAAAAATGTATTTGAAAGGTATATAAAATATGTACAAACCGTATGTATATTTATAAAATATATGTGAAGTATTTGTATATTTATAAAATGTATAGAGTATATGTATATTTGTAATATGAAGTGCATATCTATAAATATATATGAAGTGCATATATATTTTATATGTACATATAAATATATATGAAATACATATATATTTTATAAATATATATGAAGTACATATGTATTTATGACATACATATGAAGTATATATAACATATATAGTAAATGTGTTTATGTATTATACACACACACACACACACACACACATATTCCCCAAAGGTCATGTTGAACATGATTGATCAGGGAAATCTACGTTGTCTATGCACTATTTAGTCATTGTATATCACACAAATTAACTGGAAAAATTAAACAAAAATACCATTTTCACTAACTGTAGGGAAACAAAGATATTGGAGAATAATTTTGACTGTACGCTTCACTGTGCATATTGTGATTTAATCCATACCACAAATATGTTAGCTAAATATTCTCATCCACATTTATCAATGAGAAAATGGGACGTTATCATCCATCATTGAGGTTAAATGAAGTCACCCATTTTACATAGGTAACTATGTATTGGTTAGGGATGTTTTTGAGCTTTAAATAAAAATATTTGAATGTTAGTGCCTTAAGTAATAAGGTATTAGCTCACATCTGAAAAGTCTGTAGGCAATTTAGGATTGTTAGAGCAGCTCAGTGATGCTGTCAAAGTCAAGCTGGAGACACCTTTACATAATCCTTTTCTCCGTAGTTAGTTATTTTATTCAGGCTTGTTGCCCCATGACATGTTATAGCTGTTTCTATTATCAGGTCATAATTCTAAGACAGGAAGCATTAGGATTTCTAGATAACAAGAGAGCAATATTGTTAACTTTTTTATGATGGAGACAACATTTCCTTGGTTCCCAATAGAAAAAAAAAATTCTTATATTTCATTGCTTAACACTTGGGAATGTGGCTACTCCTAGTTGGAAGTGAATCTAGAAAAGTAAAGCTTTAACTCTTTGCCTTACTCACAAAAGGTAGGCTTTGTGAGCACAAAATAAATGATAGAGGAGTTGTTGGATATGTAACTGCATTACCTGCCTGAGTGTTAGAACAGGAATTCCAAATTAAGGTTTTCTAATGTTGGAGGCCATGTTATGTACATCAGAATAAATATTTAATAATAGATTATTTGGGGTTATTTTTAATTATGTCAACATATTTCATTATTTTTGGAATCTAGGATATATATTATTCAACATCTATGAGTTCTCCATAATGACAATTGTGTTTGAACTTTATAATTGCTTATTAAATGTATACTTGATTATTAAATACTAATTTATAATTAAATTCAACTACAAATTTGATTTAATTTTACCTCTTTCCAACTCTGTCAGCTTTTTTACTTCCAGGAAATGTTTCCATTATCTGGAAGTTGCACAAATACAGAAAGATCTTGACAGATGTTTTTTCTTTATAGAGAACTGCACCATAATGATTTGTGCAAACTCATGTCAAATGGGGCCATTCTTCTGCCCCAGTCCTACAAAGGGTTCCCATGTTATTAACGGTAAGAATTCACATCTTTACAGGGGCTGACTAGGTGCCCTCGAATGTCAGACCCTCCATTATAACTCCTGTTTAATCTCCCCACAGCTCTTTCTTCTACAGCAACGATACCTGAGTGTCTTTGCTCACCCTGAACAATCCAGATGTGTTGCTGCCTCAAGACACTGATCAGCTCTTCTTTAATGTATCCACACTGCTTATCCTCTCATCTTCAGATTTTTTCTCACATGTTAATCTCTGTATGAAACCTATCCTGCTTTGATTTCCTTCACTGCCATTAGCACTAACATACCAAATATTTTACTTATCTATTTTGTTCGTATTATTCCTTTTCCCACAAAATGCTATCACCAAAAGAGGAGATAGATTTGCCTTTTTAATCCATTATTCTCGGCACCTAGAAGGCTTAAAATATAAGTGCCTAACAAAAATTATCAAATGTTTAATGAAATCAACAATGGCAGCAACAATTTCTATACAGACAGGTATTCAAGAGAAAATTTGTTTTTATTGAGTAACATGAAAATTCAAATAATGTCAGTCACTGACATAAGGAATGCGAACAGGAGTTGATAAAAATTATAAATAAACCCTCATGGGTATTCCAGTTTCCTTCTTTGGTGATGAGAAAAGTAAGTTTGTTTTTTTGTTTTTTCTCCTTAGCAGTAACAGGTGGATTGTGATATACTACATTTCTTTGCAACAAAGTGTCCTAGAATCATCATTATACATAATTTAGATGAAGATTTACCAAACTATGGAGCAATCCACTGAATTAGTTCAAGCAAGAGAATATAAATACATACAGGCAATTAGTAATTTCCTGAATAAACAAAATTATTCTCTCTCTCTCAAGATAGCCTAGCCTAGAACTTGCAATGATTTAAAGCTAGTGGACTTTCATATAATGTTCTACAGAAAAACTGCCAATGTGAAAATCCCTGAAATTACTCTAATTCCTGTCCTTTCTGGCTCATGATTGCCTAAGTTTCTTCATATTTCTTTCAAGGCTTTTATCATTTTAATTAATCAGTATTAGTTTATGTTGTCATCAAAAGAACCCCAACTTATTCACAAGAGATACTGTAGATAATATTAAGATAACTCTTTCATTTTTCAGTTTGCCATTAACTCTTGCAGTACAGCACAGACAACGTCTTACACTAGGAAAACAGGCTGCAATTGACTGAAGGGAGGTAGAGTTCAGTACAAAGTAATAACAATAATAAGATATCTCACAAATAAATGTTTCATTAATCACAGAGTAACTACTTTAGTCTTAAATTTTTATATTTTTAGACATTATCTAGTTTCTTATTAACTATTTCTCACCTGAACCAAACCTCTTGTCTCTGCTATAAAATATACATTTGTTTTGCCAAGTGAAATTCTCCTTTAACCTTAAATGGCTCAGTCAACATCTTGGCCTTTATTAAAACCTGGTTTTCCCATAAATATTATCTGTCCTGCAATCATCTCCAGAGATGGCTGCTCATGCTTCCACATTTCACAGAACCTAAATTTGGGAGGTAGGGTAAGTCTCCTCCTCACTTCTCATCCCACCGCAATAATGATAATAATCCACATTCTTTTAGATTGTTTTACTATCTGTTCTATTACTTCCATATGACTTATTGACTTATATGATCAACTCAATTAAGAACTAAAGATTTTGAACATGACATTTCATTTTACTCATCACAAGCTCCATGAAGACTCCACATAAATACTCTTACCTGCCAGTTCTGTGACCTCTTATTTCATACATCCTATTTTTCATTCCACTCTGTCGCCAGCCACTATAACTTCACTGTAGACTCCCATGATGTGAAATGGCCTATTTTCCATAGTCAACTTAGAAATCCTGTTCTCTGGGCATAACTTTTTACTTTTCTTGCTTACTTGCTTGTATTGCCACCATTCTATTTCTATGTTTAATAAGCTCTACTTATCCATTGATTCCTTTACAGTTCTTTTCTTTCTCCTGTGCTGCTTTTCCTAGATATCAATATTATCACAAAAAACTCTGTTTTGACAATATTGTCAACTAAATTTGTAATTGGTTTTCCATCCCTGCTTATCAGGATGAAACTTTAGTTCCAAGCTTACCCATGGTTATTGACCCTTATTGCTGACTAGCTATTCAGCACGCATAGAGACAATCACACAATTGAGTATGTTGGTCCTATGCTTCGTCTCATGACAACTAGCCTGATATAACTGCTGAATACTACCTGGTTCATAATATCTCACCCTAGTCATCTCACTCTCACATTATCCCTAATTGCTATTTCAGGTTGTATTTTTAACCCTCTTCTAATCTTCAAGGCTGATACTTCTCTTTTGATACCTAGAAGGTTGATTCACTTCATATTTAATTTATAAAATAGAAAACATCTCATGGGAACTTGTTTTAGTATATGCAATTACAAATATCTTTTTATTTCTCATCTTTCCTCAATAAACACAATTCTATGACAAAAGGTTTTATATGTTAGGACTTATGTGTGTTTTATGTTGTAATTTTAAAATAAGATAGTCTTAATCACAACAATAATAAAACTATTAAAACTGTGAAAAAACATGGCAATGAATTAGATGAGGATTCAAAATGAAGTCCCACATAAATTTATACTAATAATTATAACAGGAGTATTAATTTATATGTAATCTTTATAAACTCTGGTTAGGTGCTTGGAGCAATAGATTCTATTGTCACAAAGTTTCCACTTTTTTAAATTAATAATAAAATAATTCTTCCCCTTCAGCCACTCTTTTATTTAAAGAAGTGTATTTAAAATGATGGTATATAAAGTGACTTTATAGTAAAAATTAAAGTGGTTTCTCCAACCCCCTTCATGATCTTTTTCCCCTTCACATTTCCTATGATTATAACTGTCAACCACACTCTTCCATCACTGTCAATGACTAACCTATGGCATGCTGCTTACAGATTAATTTACCAAGCCATCTGTCTGATTTCCATAGTCTAAATATTTCTACATCATATGCCCTGGCATTAAACTGCATTCATTCAGTTAGGAGTATTAGTTTAATCTGTGAAAGATGTAGCAATTTGTCTGAAAATTCCAGCTGGCATAATGCAAACATCAGCATCAGGCAGATGATTTTTGATCCACACAGATGAGTGTAATCCTCTTTTTATTATACTAATTTACGCTTTTCCTTTGTTTTTTATTGCTTTATTACCCCTGTGCTTTGTTCTCTCTCTCTCTCTCTCTTTTTCTTTTTTTTTTGATACAGCCATAATATGGCAAAACCTTTTATCTAGTGAAATGATCAGCTATTCTCTCTGGATGGAAATTCACCATTTTCAGAGGTAATAAAGATATGGGGGGAAGATACCTGATTCAAATTCTCTTTTCTATTAGGCTTTTAATTTGTGGATTTTTATGCTAAAGTCAAGAATTCAATTAATTTAGAGCTTTATAAGCATTACCATGAAGCACTGTTCTCAAATGACCTCTCTTCCTCTTATTTTTGCAATTATTTTCAATATGAGGCCATTTATTTCATGGGCATAGGATTGAAATTCACAAACAATCGTTGCTAGGCCATTCACTCTTCATTGTCTATAGCAGGGTTCTTAACTTCAGAAGTATGGACATTTGGAACTGGACATCTTTTTATCATGACATCACTGTCTGCTTCACAGGATATTTAGAAGCATCTCTGATATGTATCCACTGAATGTCAAGAGCACCAGCACCCCAGAGTGACAAGCCAAAATTCTGAGATTTTTGTCCTTTACCAGGAAAGAGAAAATCACCACTAGTTGAGAATCACCTACTCATACAATTGAGATCTAGTTTAAATGATTTTTGAGGATGAAATGAAATAGGGAAGGAAGTAGAGAGATATTTTAAAAAGGCAGAGAGGTTAAATGAGTATAGGCGAGTATTAAAATGTGAAAATACACAAGATTATTGTTGCAATCAACTAGTCATGGATACTGTACATGTGATTCAAAGGTATATATTTCTGTATGCCTCAATATCCCATTTGAAAACTGTCTTTGAGCTCCTCTTTCTTTTTTTCCTGTCCATTTATTTTCCACATTTCTAAAACTTGTGCTGTTCTTATGCCTACATTGAGATAAATTGCTTCTGCCAAGCTCTTGAGTCCGAGGCTCCACCATGTACACTGGTGCTGCTAATGACAATTTCTCTTTTATCTTCTCTGAATGCTGTCTTTAGAATCTGCATCCTGCTTCAGTCTATCTATAGCTGGGGTCTCTGCCATTATATCCCCCAAATAGCTGGATTCCTGTAACGTGACCTGAAAATTTCCCCAAATGTCTGTTAAAAATTCCAAAAGCACTTAACCCACTGATGCTTTTATATAAAATTATTTTAAACTGCCACAGAATTTTATTACAGGCAATTGATACAACCAAGCAAAGAATGTATTACCTTATGGATTTTGGTTGCTAGGTAAATCTTTTTTGGAAAACCTAAAGATGAATATCTCCACCCTCCTTGGGACTACCACATTTCTCTGAGTAGGCCTGATGCTAGGTTCCAACTTTTTACCAATCCAATCCAACAGGTGACGTGTATTTACTTATGGATGCTCATGTTTTAAATATAAAATATAGAAAAAATGTGTTTTAGTGTTTTAAAACAAGTGTTTTTAAAAAGGTGTTTTAAAATATCATTTTAGTTAAATTATAAAATCAGTTTTCTCTTGTAATAATTCCTGTTTGTTGCTTCATTTATTGATGAAATATTTCTTCGATCTCTCACTCATTTCAAATTTTTTAGAGCTGACTGCATGTCAGACACTTTATTGAATACTGTAGTTAAATGGTGAACAAAATAGACATATTCTTTGCTGCTTTAAAACTGTAGTAGAAGATAGCAGTAAATGTGTATTAAAGTACAAGATGACAGGTAAATTAGTAAGAAGATAAAGTGCTAGAAAAACATAGATGAGAGACATAGTGAATAAAAGTTGGGAAGAAAAAAGCACTTGTTTCTTTTCCCTCTCTTTGTTTATATCTTACTTGTTTCAAATCAGAATTGATGTCTAAACTTGGAAAGGACAGATGGAATGTAGACAAATAAATAAATACATTTATTGTAGACAAATAAAAAGCTTTAAAATTACTTAATGCATAGTGCACATTTTTTAAAAAATAAAAGTTCAATGAGGCTGGACCTTAAAGTGTACAAAAGGAAGTGAAAGGAGAGCATGAAAATGGATAAAGAACCAAATTATGGTGACATATTTTATGTAGGAGAACTTGGATTTTATCTTGAGGAGGATGGTGAACAATGTAACTGAAATGAGGGGTATTTTAGAAATATAACTCTAATTACTATTGAAAATAGATTTTAGAGGCAGGAAAAACATTAAAAAGATAGTTTTAACCTTTCTCATTCTAGAGCAATTGCAATCATCCTCTTCCACAGAGTTCCAATTATTTTAACATACAGACCAAAATAAGCATTATTTATTCTCTGCCAATTACAGTCATGCTTTGGATGTTCTCTTTTTTAAGAGTCCTAATTTTAATGGCATAATGTTAGCAGCAGTGCAAAGTCTTCTTTACACCTGCTGTTTCCTCTCAGGTATAAAAAGCTCCACTGTTGATGACTTTGGGTCCATTTCTTGCCTCACGTGTTAGGAACGTAAAGAGCCAGCTGTAAGTGAAGCGAACTTCTATACGAGAGAGCACATCTTCCTGAGGTATAAGTCAAATTCTCAAATACCTGTTGCAGTAGAAATGAAGACAGCATTGTCTTTTGCATTATTTCTTTAGGTTTTTTATCTCATTTATCTCTTACTTGTTCTATAACTCAGATGGAGGAGAGGATTGCTCGTATGTCTTTTTAAACTTTCCTAAATGTACTTTCCAAGAAAACCAAAACAGAACAATGTTGAACTTTAACTATTCAAATACGTCACTTTTATTCACACACACTAAAAAGTATCAGAGGGGCCCTTTAAATTAATCACATGACTAAAAAACTTCATGTATATCAACCATTCTCCCTAATCCCGGTGGCCTAACAGAAAAAAAAAAAAAATAAGTTATAAGACTTATTAGTTTTTATTTGTTTTGTAAAGGCAAATGAAATTTAGTATGATAGAAAACAAAATATTAATGATTCATTCAAATAGACAGTTTTAGGGACTATAAGTTTCTTAATCATTCCAGGTGAACTTTGTTAATGTTTAATGAAGAGTTCAACTTTTCCAACACAGAACAAAGTCATTTTCACTATCCAGAGTAAAATGGCAGGACTCTCACATAGTGCATTTAATCCTGAAAATGTAATTATGAGAACTTAATGAGAAGAAAACCCAGTTAATTGCTTTACTGTTTCTTTCCCCCTCCCTTGATATCCTTGAGGAATCTAATTTTGATATCGATGACATTCAGTGAGAGACTAACTAGTACAATTTTAAGCTGTTATTAATTATCTTTTTAGAAAGAAAAAGCAAGGCTTTTTAAATTGTCTTTCAGTTTAGAATAAAAGATTAAAATCTGAAACTTCTTAGTATATGTGAATTGAAGCTTGATCCATACTATATTACTTAATTATCTCTTTAGAGACTCCTCTCATGCTGTGTTTGAGACAATTGTCTTTTTATTTTTTTAATTCTTACAACTACAGTCTCTAGGCTGTGGTTACTTTATCTGCCTAATAATTGAGGTTGTATCATATGCCTCTTAAGCATTTTTGATATAACAAATAAGAATATATATTGTAGGTGTGCTAAAATCAGCAAACTTTCAAACACTAAGGTGATCAGCCTCTCTCGGTCTCCTAAAGTGCTGGAATTACAGGCATGAGCCATTGCACCTGGCCCGATTTCTATTTTTTTTAATAAAAATTTAATTGATACCTTACATTTTTGCTCCTATATCTTTTCTCCTTGTTTTGATATAAATTCTCTACTTTTAAGTGCCCAGCAATCCCCATTCACATAATATTTTCATAACCTGTAAACCCAGCAGAACTTTCCAGCCTGACCATTCATCATTTCCTTTCAAGATACAAGAAATATAATATATCTAGAATGTTTGAATCTTTTTTCTCTGCCAGGAATATCTTTTTCCAAATCTTATTTACCAAGCTAGTTCCTATTCATCTTTCAAGTTCCGAAATAAATGTCTGATCTTCTGTGAATTTGTCCTAGTGTTCCCATGGCTTCTTCATTGCAGTGTCCGTATTGATCTAGTTATAGAATTTTCACAATGCAATACAATAATTATTTTGCACATTAGTCCTTTCTAGAGGATTAAATTTGTTGGTTTAAGAGTAGTTTCCTATTTAATTTTGAATTTAAATAGCCTAATATATAATATGCATATATATTTTTGGTTGAAAATTTTAAAAAGAGATCTAGCCTTAAGCTACTTTCAACCAAAAATTTGGTATCAGGGCTGGGCATGGCAACTCACACCTGTAACACCAGTATTTTTGGAGACTGAGGTGGGAAGATGGTTTGAGCCCAGGAGTTTGAGACTAGCCTGGACAACATAGGGGGACCTAATATTTACTAAAAGAAAAAATAGTAGGCAGGCATGGCGATGCATGTATTGTGATCCTAGCTACTTAAAAGGCTGAGGTGGGGAGGTCACTTAAGTCCAGGTGTCAAGGCTTCAGTGAGCTGTAATCATTCCACTGCACTCCAGCCTCTAGACTGTGTGACAGAACAAACCTCTGTCTCAAAATAATAATAATAATAATAATTAATAATAATAATTTGCTATCAGGCATTGTACGCCTTGGGATGAATGAGGTACCATGTTCGGGGATATTTACATTTGAAACCACACATTTAAATTAGGAATTAAATAATTTATCTTCTCTTAAATAAATGTAAAATACCAATAGAAAGAAGAAAAAGGGATTTGAAGTGACAGTAAACACTCAACAGGCTTAACTTAGCTGTCTATACTTATTTTCAATTATTGTCAGTTTCATTTTTCTGAAATAAAAAAACTTAGCTCTGTGTTTACTTCATGTTAATTTGAATTAATAGCATGTATCAAACACATTTTATCAGAAATTAATAAGATCTATTATAACAAATATGAGAATGATGTAATACAAAAATTAATCCTAGACAAATTAATGTCAAATAATAAATACAGAAAGTATTGGAATACAAGTGTAAACTAGTTTACCAGAGAATTACATACTTGAGTTCTAGACTAGCCTGGGCAACATATCTCTAGAAAATAATTTTAAAACTGCCAAGCTTGTTGGAAAGTACCTTTAGTCTCAACTATTTGGGAGGCTGAGGCAGGAGAATCACTTGAGCCCAGAACTTCGGGGTGAGGTTAGAGTAAGCTAGGACTACACCTCTGCACTCCAGCCTGGGTGACGGAACAAGACACTGTTTCTACAAACAAACAAAAACTTACATTCTTGAATCATGTTGTAGAACTCAGTTTAGTTTTCATAGCTGACAAGTCATTGACCTTATCTTCTCTAATTTTAGCCCCTACACTAAAACATGTTTTTTCTGGAAATGTATTCTTTCTTTTTCTTGTCTTTGGAAATGTTTTGGATATTTTAAAATACACCTATTATAGTCTATGTCATATGTCTTATTTTGTTAAATATTTAATGCCATGCAACCTATTTCTTTCTTTTTGAGATGGAGTCTCACTCTGTTGCCCAGGCTGGAATGCAGAGGTGTGATCTCAGCTCACTGCAGCCTCCACTTCCTAGGTTGAAGCAATTCTCCTGCCTCAGCCTCCCAAGTAGCTGGGACTACAGGTCAGCACTACCATGTCTGACTGATTTTTGCATTTATAGTAGAGAAGGGGTTTCACCATGTAGGCCAGAGGGCTCTGGAATTCTGACCTCAGGTGATCAGCCCCTCTCAGTCTCCCAAAGTGCTGGAATTATAGGCATCAGCCATTGCACCTGGCCCTATTTCTACTTTTTTAATTTAAATGTAATCATAGAAATGCATTGATAAATATTATTAAATGACATACAAGTTTGAGAAAAAATTACCTATTGTTTCATTGTCCAAATAGAGGCACTGTTAAATATGTATAGGCATTTTTCCTATATGTTTGATTTTTCCTTGTGAATTACATTATTTTCATCAACATAATCATAAGCAAATAATTTTTAAAGATTTTTGTCTTGCATTTACTTTTATGCCATAAATATATTTTATGTTATAATGTAGCATTAAAAATATTCCTAATGGTTGTTTTGTAACATAAAAAGATTATTCTAAATGTCAATATTAAACTTCTGGTAACTTTATAATTGGTCCTAGTGAGCAGGTCTCATAGACAGTAAATTATCCCCTTTAAATGTAATTCTTCATATTAAAACTTTTAAAAAATATTATTATCTAACATTTAATAACAACTTTCCAAATAAAATGTCATTATTAAAGGCAATTCCTACAAAGCCTGATTGTTTTTCCAGTCTTGTCACTAATATAACTAAGCTTTATATGAGTTAAAATTATAAGCAGATATCAGCAGTTCTGAATCACGTGCATTGTGTACCATGTGCAGTAAGATGGAGAGAGGCCACACTCTTGAGATAGACTGAGACACCAAAGCCCATTTTGTTACCTGCTGCTGTGCTGAAATCATTGGTCCTCGAGTTGAGCTATTTAAATCCCAGTCCAAATTCTGCTCCTAACACACAATGTAACTGAGAAGCCTCACTTAGCATGTTGTAAAACTTCAAGTTTCTGAACAATCAAATGAACAGAAATAGCACTTCTCTCATAAGTGTTGTAAGAATGGACACAACATGTCAAATAGCTGTTAATTATTAGCAAGCCGTTACCTAAATCATGACAATTATTTATGCCTTATTATTGTATAATTATTATTAAATTAACATTTTGTATCCAGAAGGTTAAGCCAAAAAATACGTTGGACCACGGGATTGAATCAATATTTCAGCCATTATTTTCTGGGATAAACAATCCTAGTTGAATATTTCCAGTGAAGAGTGTTTCGCATGGTTAAATATAAGATGCTTTTCAAAATATTTAAAATAGATAATTACATAACTAATATATATTTATTTTATATTTAAATACACATCTTAATATAAAACTAATGTATATAGGTTTTATATTTAAAATAAAGAAAATTAGCTGGATACAGTGGCTCACGCCTACAAGCACAGAACTTTGGGAGGCCAAAGTAGGCAGAACACTTGAGCTTAGGAGCTTGAGCCCAACCTGGGCATCATGGCAAAACCATGTCTCTACAAAAAATACAAAAATTAGCCAGGCATGGTGGAGATGGAGGCTGCAGTGAGCCATGGTTGTGTCACTTTACTCCAGTCTGGGAGAGAGGGAGACCCTGTCTCAAAACAAAACAAAACAAAACAAAAAGAAAGCAAACAAACAAGAAAAAAAGAAAGAAAAGAAATATTTATAAATGAAATTAACATAATTTTGCATTTCTACCACTATTTATATTTTATTTCATTTCACTTCTATTTTCTATGCATATGCATAAATAATTATTTTTATTTTATTAAATTGGGACTTATATATAGTGATTTTACTTCTCAAACTTTCAGAAAAAAAATGTTTCTTAGCTTTTCAGAAATGCTTATATTTCTATGAGATGGCTTAAATATGATCTAATCACTAAGGTTAGAGGACTTTGATTATTTTACACATTTTATTATTACGGGTTGGCGATTCTTATATATGAATGTTTATATATTTCAAATTTTTGCTTATGCTAAGGTAGAGAAAATTGTGCTTAAAAACTTTTTCCATTGGGGCTGGACATTTATTTTATATTGCTAAATTGTCATTCAAAATATTGGGTATGTTATACTCCCATTGTCACTATTATAAGATGAGAATGCTTTTATTTTCATTAAACTTTTGATGTCTTTAAAAAAAGAGGGAAGATTTTGAATTTTCCAAATGAAAGGAACAATTTAAGATAATAGCCAATTAAAATGTACACATCTATTAAATGGAAAAAACACAGGGCATTAACAAATATAATAATTCATCAGTTTTACTAAAGAGCAGATTGTATGTTAAACAGCCATGCTCTCCATAGGGAAAGCTACAAGCAGAAGTTTTATAGAGTGAATAAACTGACAAATGGCCCAAATTGTTCTCTGAATGCAAAGGAGGTAAAGAACTTAGAAGTACTGGATACTATATTGGTTAAGGTTGAGGTAAATATCAGAAAATGGTGGTGTTACTTGGGAGTTTACATGTAGAAAATGTGGCTCTGTCTTTTTATTTTTCAGCTTTGCACACCAAATAGCTGGGTGGTTATTCCTCTGGCAAGTAATCAAAGGGCTATCTCTAAAAGGTCCAAGGAGACCAGAGAAAGTATCTTGTTATAAAGACTGAAGAGCTTCAGTGAAATGAGGTTCTTAAATAGTGATGAAGCTGTCTGCTGATGCAGTTTTGAGTAGGTAGCTTAGTTCTTAATTTTAAAATGTTAATGAATAACTGAGAATGAGGACCCACGTGGAAAGGTCCAGTATCAGTCAAGTTCATATCATATCATGTCATGTCATGTCATGTCATATCATATCATAACATGGAACCAAGAAATGGGTAAAAGAAGGTTTTGTTTTGTTTTGTTTTTTAAGTACTGGGATAGGAAAAAGAAAACACAGATAATACAGGTGGCAACTGCAAAAACAGCTATCAGTTTGAAGGATGGAGTAAAAAGAAAAGAAAGATGTTGTGTTGAGAATCCAGAATTTTGGAGGAAGGACTGTGTAGGTGTCTGAAGAGACACTGTTGCCCAGTGCACATTAAGGCAAGAGTTCAGAGAAGAGGCTGTATGGAACTGGGACTCAGATCTCCAAGGAAGAAGCACGATCTGGCTGCTGCTTTTTTCTAAGAAGGAGCAGAATAAGAATGGTTCTTACAATGAAGAAAAGAAAAAAAGAAACCAGGAATCACAGTGTAGCCACTGTGATAAGACAGTTCCAGGGTAGGGCTGAAAGGGGCAGCCGAGTCTGTTTCTTCTTTCTTTTTACTTCCAGTCTCCCTCTAATACCCCAGGCTGATGGGGCAAAGGAAAAATCAGAGTCCAATCAGAGCAAAAGGCAGTCTCACAGCTGGGAGAAACCAGTCTAATAACTCTTAGAAGATCTAACATAGCAGAAAGCAAGGTAAGTCGATAAGAAAAACAAAAAGGAAACCAGAAGAAGCTAAAACAAAGTAAGGAAAAAACAGTTTAAAATTTTTTGTTTAAATCCACAGAGCAAAGGAGAAGATATTATATATACATAAGCAAGAATATATTATTAAAAATAGCATATGTAATACTAGCATGTACAAAATAATCAGAAAACAAGAAAAATGTCTCAGAAGCTTCAACATCTTCTATCTATCCCTCAAATGTTGTAAATTATTATATGATTGAGTAAAAACTTTTTCAGGAAGAATAATGAAGCAAGAAAAGGAAAAAGAAAGCAAACAAACCAAAATAGAGAGACTTAGAATAAATTCAAGTCCAGAATTAAATTGATAGCCTTTTAAAAGGCAATTAATAAGTTTAGGTGAATCAAATAAACAACAAGAGAAAATAACAAAATAGTCTATCTCTCTTAGGTTTTAGCAAGATGATTCATTTCTTTAACTCTTCTGTTTATGGGCCCCTCTGTCTCCTCCAGTGTTATTTACAGTTTTATTTCTATATAAAAATCTTATTAATTTTTCTAACAGATGCCTCTTTATACTCTTTCATATGGGTATATTTTATTTTATCAAGTAATTTGTATACTTTTTTATTCCCACTATTTTATATGATATAATGTAAGTCATGTTCACTTTATGCTTAGGTATTTCTTCAAAACTTACTATTTGTCATATACGTTACCTTGCATTCAGACCTTAGCTAACATCAAAAGGATTCTGAAACATGGCTGAGTTTGGAACACTTCTCCCACCATATCACTGTTTTTCCCTTGATTTTTATCTTGGCTTGACTTCTGTCTAGATGTGACCTTGGAGAAAACCATTAACTTGCCAAGTTTCAAATATCCCATCTGCAGAATTCAAAAGTAGAATTGGATCTTTACTGTTCCTTTAACCTCTAACAGTCAGATTTCTATTGCTAGTGGATTGTGTAAGTCACATTCTCTACAGAGTGCAAAAATATATCCTGGAAAGTTAATACAACATAGAATCAGAAATATCTAGTGAAAGGAAAGTGAATTATTCATAAAGTTTTACTCTGCAGTACAGACAGATATGTCACTCCCAAATGAATGATCGGTTGTGGCAGATTATTATTATCTTTAGCTCCTATGGAAGGAGAGAAGTATATTCATTGTTTAAAATACATTTAACCAAACCGAAGAAAAAACTGTATGGAAATTTATATATATATATATTTTTATATATATATATATATATATATATAAATTAAGAAAACATTTTTGACACATAAATTGATCATATTTAACAAAAGGTGTTATTATTCAGGCTCACCAAACTCAAAATGCTAATCACAGCATTGTATATCTATCTCTAATTTAAATATTTGAACATAAATAGTTTAGGTGGGGAACTGTTTTACTCTCTTATATTGAAGCATATTTTCAACATTAGTGTTATAAATTAATTAATTTTTTCTTTTACTTTTGACAATAGCTGAGTTTTCCTCCATTAAATATGATTTTATTAATTTTTATTACTTTTTTTTTACAATTTTTTTTTGTACTTTAGGTTCTGGGGTACATGCGTGTATCATGCAGGACTGTTGCATAGGTACACACATGGCAATGTGGTTTGCTGCCTCCATCCCCCTTCACCTATATCTGGCATTTCTCCCCATGTTATCCCTCCCCAACCTCCCCACCCCTGCTGTCCCTCCCATAGCCCCCACCAATAGACCCCAGTGTGCAATGCTCCCCTCCCTATGTTCATGTGTTCTCATTGTTTAACACTCGCCTATGAGTGAGAATGTTCAGTATTTGATTTTCTGTTCTTGTGTCACTTTGCTGAGAATGATGTTTTCCAGATTCATCCATGTCCCTACAAAGGACATGAACTCATCATTTTTTATGGCTGCATAGTATTCCATGGTGTATATGTGCCACATTTTCCTTGTCCAGTCTATCATTGATGGGCATTTGGGTTGGTTCCAGGTCTTTGCTATTGTAAACAGTGCTGCTATGAATATATGTGTGCATGTGTCTTTATAATAGAACGATTTATAATCCTTTGGATATATACCCAGTAATGGGATTGCTTGGTCAAATGGCATTTCTATTTCTAGGTCCTTGAGGAATCACCACACTGTCTTCCACAATGGTTAAACTAATTTACACTGCCACCAACAGTGTAAAAGTGTTCCTATTTCTCCACATCCTCTCCAACATCTGTTTTCTCCAGATTTTTTAATGATCATTATTCTAACTGGCATGAGATGGTAGCTCAATGTGGTTTTGGTTTGCATTTCTATACAGTGACAATGAACATTTGTTCATATGTTTGTTGGCCTCGTATATGTCTTCTTTTGAAAAGTGTCTGTTCATAACCTTCACCCACTTTTAAATGGGTTTGTTTGTTTGTTTCTTGTAAATCTGTTTTAGTTCTTTGTAGATTCTGGATATTAGCCCTTTGTCAGATGGGTAGATTTGCAAAAAATTTTTTCCAATTCTGTTGGTTGCCGGTTCACTCTAATAATTGTTTGCTTTCCTGTACAGAAGCTCTGGAGTTTAGTTAGATCCCATTTGACTATTTTTGCTTTTGTTACCTGTGAATTTGGTATTTTAGTCATGGATTCCTTGCCTATGCCTATGTCCTGAATGGTTTTGCCTAGGTTTTCTTCTAGGGTTTTTATATGTTAGGTCTTATGTTTAAGTCTTTAATCCATCTGGCGTTAATTTTAGTGTAAGGTGTCAGAAATAGGTCCAGTTTCTGCTTTCTGCACATGGCTAGCCAGTTTTTCCAACACCATTTATTAAGTAGGGAATCCTTTCCCCATTGCTTGTTTTTGTCAGGTTTGTCAAAGATCAGATGGTTGTAGATGTGTGATGTTGCCTCCGAGGCCTGTAATCTGTTCTATTGATCTATATCACTGTTTTGGTACCAGTACCATGCTGTTTTGATTACTGTAGCCTTGTAGTATAGCTTGAAGTCAGGTAGCTTGATGCCTCCAGCTTTGATCTTTTTGCTTAGGAATGTCTTGGTTATGCGGGCTCTCCTTTGGTTCCATATGAAATTTAAGGTGTTTTTTTCTAGTTCTGTGAAGAGAGTCATTGGTAGCTTGATGGGGATAGCATTAAATCTATAAATTACTTTGGACATTATGGCCATTTTTACAATGTTGATTCTTCCTAACTATGAGCATGGAATGTTTTTCCATCTGTTTGTGTCCTTTCTTATTTCCTTGGGCAGTGGTTTGTAGTTCTCCTTGAAGAAGTCTTTTACATCCTTTGTTACTTGTATTGGTAGGTAATTTATTCTCTTTGTAGCAATTGTGAATGGGAGTTCACTGATGATTTGGCTATCTGTCTGTTATTAGTGTACAGGAATGTTGTGATTTCTGCACATTGATTTTGTATCCTGAAACTTTGCTGAAGTTGCTTATGAGTGTCAGGAGATTTTGGGCTGAGATGATGGGGTCTTCTAAATATACAACCATGTCATCTGCAAATAGGGACAATTTGACTTCCTCCTTTCTCTTTATTTCTTTTTCTTGCCTAATTGCTCTGGCTAGAACTTCCAATACTATATTGAATAGGAGTGGTGAGAGAGGGCATCCTTGTCCAGTGCCAGTTTTCAAAGGGAATGCTTCCAGTTTTTGCCCATTCAGTATGATATTGGTTGTGGGTCTGTTGTAGATAGCTTTTATTATTTTGAGATATGTTCTATCGATACCTAGTTTATTGAGAGTTTTTAGCATAACGGGTTATTAAATTTTGTCAAAGGCCTTCTCTGCATATATTGAGATAATCATGTGGTTTTGCCTTTGGTTCTGTTTATGTGGTGGATTATGTTTATAGACTTGCATATGTTGAACCAGCCTTGCATCCCCGGGATGAAGCCTACTTGATCATGATGGGTAAGTTTTTTGATGTGCTGTAGCAATCAGTTTGCCAGTATTTTATTAAAGATTTTTGCATTTATGTTCATCATGGAGATTGGAAAGTTTTCTTTTTTTGTTGAGTCTCTGTCCGGTTTTGGTATCAGGATGATGTTGGTCTCATAAAATGATTTGGGAAGGATTCCCTCTTTTTGGATTTTTTGGAATAGTTTCAGAAGGAATGTTACCAGTGCCTCTTTGTACATCTGGTAGAATTTGGCAATGAACCCACCTGAACCTGGGCTTTTTTTGGTTGGTAGGTTATTAATAGCTGCCTCAACTTCAACCCTTGTTATTGGTCTATTCAGGATTTCAACTTCTTCCTGGTTTAGGCTTAGGAGGGTGCAAGTGTCCAGGAATTTATCCATTTTTTCCAGGTTTACTTGTTTGTGTGCATAGAATTGTTTGTAGTATTCTCTGATGGTAGTTTGTATTTCTATAGAATTGGTAGTGATATTGACTTTATCATTTTTTATTGCATCTATTTGATTTTTCTCTCTTTCCTTTTATATTAATCTGGCTTGCAATCTGTCTATTTTGTTGATCTTTTTAAAAATCCAGCTCCTGGATTTATTGATTTTATAAAAGTTTTTTTGTGTCTCTATCTCCTTCAGTTCGACTCTGATCTTAGTTATTTCTTGCCTTCTGCTAGCTCTTGAGTTGTTTTTGATCTTGCTTCTCTAGCTCTTTCAATTTTGATGATAGGGTGTCCATTTTAGATCTTCCCTTGCTTCTCTTGTGGGCATTTATTGCTATAAATTTCCCTCTAGACACTGCTTTAAATGTGTCCCAGAGACTCTGGTATGTTGTGTCTTCATTCTTGTTGGTTTCGAAGAACATCTTTATTTTTGATTTCATTTTATTGTTTATCCAGTCAACATTCAGGTGCCAGTTGTTCAGTTTCCATGAAGTTGTGCGATTCTGAGTTAGTTTCTTAATCCTGAGTTCTAATTTGATTGCACTGTGGTGTGAGAGACTTTTTGCTATGATTTCAGTTCGTTTGCATTTGCTGAGGAGTGATTTACTTCCAATTATGTGGTCAGTTTTAGATTAAGTGTGATGCGGTGCTGAGAAGAATGTATACTCTATGGTTTTGGGGTAGAGAGTTCTGTAGATGTCTATTAGGTCTGCTTGGTCCAGATCTCAGTTCAAATCCTGGACATAATTGTTGATTTTCTGTCTTGTTAATCTCTCTAATATTGACAGTGGAGAGTTAATGTCTCCCACTATTATTATGTGGGAGTCTAAGTCTCTTCGTAGGTAATTATGAACTTGCTTTACGTATCTGGGTGCTCCTGTATTGGATGTGTATATATTTAGGATCGTTAGCTCTTCTTGTTGCATGACCCTTTTACCATTATGTAATACCCTTCTTTGTCTCTTTTGATCTTTATTGTTTTAAAGTCCCTTTTATCAGAGACTAGGATTGCAACTCTTGCTTTTTTTTGCTCTCCATAAATTTATCTACCTGTGGTCTTTGTAGTTGGTGTCTTTCAGGTGGGGTCTCTGAGTGGACTTCCTTTTTGTTGATGTTGAAGCTATTTCTTTCTGTTTTTTAGTAAAACTTTTCAGTCTCTATAAATTCAACAACTAAATTTCTGTGACATGAATGTCAAATATTGGTACTATTAAAAATATTTGGCTGGGTGTATTAGTCTGTTCTGATGCTGCTATGAAAAAATACCTGAGACTGTATAATTTATAAAGTAAAAAGATTCAATTGAGTCACAGTTACACATGGCTGGGGAGGCCTCAGGAAACTTACAATCATGGTAGAAGAGGAAGCAAACATGTCCTTCTTCACATGATGGCAGGAGAGGGAAGTACAGAACGAAGGGGAGCAGAGTCCCTTATAAAACCAACAGATCTTGTGAGAACTCGCTCATTATTAGGAGAACAGCATGGGGGGATCTGCCCCCATGATCTAATCAATACCTATGATGTCTTCCCACAGTACCTGGGGATTAAAATTTAGATCAGATTTGGGTAGGGACACAGCCAAATCATATCATTCTGCTCCTTGCCCCTCCCAAATCAGAGGCTGAGGTGAGAGGATTGCTTGAGTCCAGGATGTTGAGGCTGTAGTGAGCTGTGATCATCCTACCACTGCACTCCAACCTGGGTGAATGAGCAAGACTCTGTCACAGATATATATCTTTCCATGTAGATTTCTGAGGATGTATGGAAACTCCTGGATGTCCAGGCAAATGTTTGCTACAGGGGCAGAGCCCTCATAGAGAACCTCTGCTAGGGCAGTGAGGAAGGAAAACATGGGGTTGGAGCCCCATCACAGAATCTCCACTGGGCCACTGCTTAGTGAAGCTGTGAGAAGAGGGCCACCATTCTCAAGGCCCCAGAATAATAGATCCACATACAATATGCATATATATATATATATATATATATATAGAGAGAGAGAGAGAGAGAGAGAGAGAGAGAGAAAGAGAGATACACACATATATATAGCCACAAATATATGTATGTAAGAGTTTATTTTATTTTTAACAAATCCATTAATATTTATTTATTTATTAAGACTCTAATGACAATTATAAAATAAATATAAAAATTATCTTTTCAAATGCTACATTCTAGCTGGAAAAAAAAATCTCCACAAGTATATAGGAGAAACTTTACTGCAAACTAAAGTTGATCAGAACAATTTCACAGAATAGCAAGAATTGTTCTACAAAGCAAAAGAAGCAAAATGGACATGCCAGAGCAATGATTGATCAGAACAATTTTTGATCAGATTGATCAGAACAATATTTGATCAAAGTTGATCTGAACAATTCTTCAGGATAGCAAGAATTGTTCTATAAAGCAAAGGAAGTAAAGTGGTTATGCCAGAGGAATGATTATAAAACAACTACAGTGATAAATTTGGTACAAATGATAGAAAGGAGTGCTATAAAAGACTAGCACATAGATATTCCAACATTAAAGTAGATGTCTCCTTGAAATTTAGTGGGAAAATAATTTAAAACTTTTCCTGCAATTCAGAAGATTCCTATAACATATAAACACACACACACACACACACACACACACACACACACACACACACACACACACAACAAGAGTAACAATGTACTTAAAAGTACTTCCTAGCCCTATCCACATGGACATAAAGCAATTGTATAGTAAACCTCCATATGGTTGCATCTGATGAGAAAGATGCATTGTTAAATCAAGATGTTGCCCTGCCGAGCCTTTGAAATCATATAATTAAAATATTATATAGTAAAGAGTAAATCAAGTAGACCAAGAAATGTAAAGACCCTTAAACTACATAAGTAATGGCAGTACCATACAAAATAACACTGGAATAAGATGTATATATAATAAGACATAGCTTTATAAGTACATAATCCCATATTGCTATGTTATCATTAGTCTGAATAAATATCATGTACTGGTATTTAAGAAATAATTTAGAGGAAGGTTTTATTCATTTTAACTTCAAATTCTACTTCTGTATTTTTTGTTGTTGTTAAGAAATGCAGTGGGGACAAGTTAGAAGGATAACTGTGAGTATTAATAAGAAAAGTAATCCGAATCATGCGAATTTGACTAACATGTGCTACTGAATTGTCTGCCAAAATAATATCCAAAGAGTTTAAGCACCATTTCTTACAAAATGGAATCAGAATAGATCCCATTTTAAAGGAGATTTAAATGTAATAATGTACATACAATTCTCAGCCCTTAATTCCAAGTGGATAGTTTATATTTTATGTGCTAACTTTTGCATTACTAAATACAATAATCTTGCTTCTTGTACACAAACCCAAACAGTATAAGGTAGGGCTATGCGCATTCATAATGTATGCTTTAAATTATGTTTTCATGTGGAATTTAAATGCCGAGAACCTAATTTGCATTCTTGCTATCTGAATACCAACACACTGAATTTGGTGAATACATAAATTTTCTTCAAATGATGTAATCACTCATAATCTGCACCTCTTTAAATAACTGTTTTGAATATAATGCACCTTTAAATCGTTTGTCATATAGATATTTGGGATTCAGCAATGCAGAAAACTTTATGAAATCATACCATATAAACAAGAGAATCAATAAATTTTTGGGGGGAATTTCATCAACTGAGAAAATCAAGAAAAATCATTGAGTTATTTGTACTTTTACCTCTGCTTTTAATAAAAACCTCAAAGAAAGAAACACACTAGAATCCTTGATTCCATTTATGAATTTTAGATGACACTAGCGATTATCAGAGGATGGGGACAATAAAGACAAATTGAGTTAAGAGAAACAGATGGAGCAACTGAGTACAGATATGCTGACAGCTAAAACTTTTCACAAGCATTAACAGAACTGCAGTTTCGTTTATAAATGTCACCTGAGGGAACAGATTTCCACAAGAAGTAAGAAATGGTAGGGAGAAGACTTTTCCTTTCTGCTAACCTTTCATGTGGCAACAAGAAATGATATTCCAAGTAGTGGCTGATTTATAACTATGGTGAATAGCTGTGCTATAGCTCATCTGTAACTAAAGCATGCATATTCATAGTTTTGACAGTGACAAATGCTTTTGTAAAGGCTTTGGAAAGACACAAAGAAGAGGTGATCTTCTCTATATCTATAAAGAATCATTTCAGTAACATTACATTTTATTACAGAAACCTGGATTTAGCAACCCAGTAAATGCAGAGCAGGGGAATGGGGAGACATGGCGACTTATTTATATGTATAGTTTCCCAAAGGAATGCCACTTAGATTTGATTTAATTTTTCTGACATTTTCTTCATCAAATTATAATCAGTAGAAAATTTGGTTGTGTAAAAAGTTCATAATCATCAAGGTAAAATGAGGAAATGAGGCCTACTTTCATTCACAGTGAAAATAAATATGTTTCAGGTGGATAGTGAATTCAAAGCAGGTTGCATTACATTTTTTAAAAATCTCTCACCACAGGGCATTTAAATGATCTAGTGTTTTAATCTTCAAATGCACATGATGGAAAGACAAGCTGTCTTTTTCCTCCAAATATGTTGTTGAAATAAAGCAGCACTGGGCGACTATGCTATGGGTAGGATATCAATAGAAAGTTATTTCTACTTTCTAAATAGAACTTAAGAAAAAGCACACTAAGAATCAGAAAAATTCACTTGCTGAGGAGTGGGTAATGACATGCATTTATTCTGTGGAAGAGACCCATGCCAATATAGAAAGTATTTTTTAAAATTCTGCTCTTCTGGTTACTTTTATACATAGTCATAAGAAAATGTCATAGACAAAAAAAAAATGGTGATTTTTGTCCAATCTGTTCAACCCTGAAATTTCATGAGTGAGTGACAAATGGACTGCATTTAGAGATCTCTGTTTCTTGGAAAATATAATCAATAGGTCACCCTGTTTCCAGATCAGAGAGTATAACCTTATTGGTTGCTGTATTTAGGATCTAAGAGTATGAATTTGAAAGAGTCTGAATTTAGGCTCTCTTTTATCATTATGTAACTACACTTAATGTATTACTTTACATTTTAAGTAAAGATAATATTGGTAATCTATATAAGTTTGAGCACTAACAGTACACAAATGCCTTCTGTATTTTAGATTCCTATTATGGAAGGTTGAATTGATCTACTACCTGAAATACAATTAGAGGATTTAGTACTTCCCATATTAAGGCCACGGTGTTACTTCAAATTACTTTCCTATACACGTTTGGTATCTCACAAACTCCCCAGACAGGGAAAATACAGAAGTTTTAGAAAGTGTAAGCTCAACTGTCTTTGATAATAAAATTATTTCCCCTGAAATTCCTGCTTATAAAGTTGTCTTGGAGAGAGAAAGAAAAATAACAGGGAATATGGCTCACTATATATGATTATTATTCCAATATTTATTGAGTTTCTCAAATGTAGCAGAGTTTAAAGAAAAATAGAGTAGGCTGCACAATCCTCAAAAGAGAGTCATAGAAAAATGTATAAACCTTGAAAATAAGCATTTACAAGGTGAGTGGGTAATCTAATGCCTGAGAAAAAAGGAAACTAAAATTTAATAATAATTATCAAAATTACTAAGCATAAAACTCTACCTTAGATATGTGTTGTTTATCACATGTAATTTGATTACTTAAGAGCGTGCTTTTATCCATTCTGCTGTATTGCATATTCTCTACTGAATGCCTCAGATGTTCTAGCTCTTTATATAGTTTGTGGAAATATGTGATGTGTTTGCCAGTTTCTATCCCCAAAAGCCTGTGGTAGTCTAGCCAAACAAACAGAAAATGGATGTATTGATTGAAATATCTAAAGGAATATAGGAGGGAATATGGTTAACTTTATCTGAGGCAGTCAAAAAGGCATATTACAGAAGATGAGATTAGAAAGAACTCACTTTTGAAAAGGTGTTAACTAGTAAGAAAGGACTATGGAAACAGAGGTCACATAACAGAGGCAAAGTGGATTTCAGCAGATCCACATATTTCAATATTCTGGGGGAAAAATATGCTAGAGAGAAGAAATGAATCCTTATACAATTTCAGGGATATTACAGACTGATGAATATTTTGTATGGTGCTGTAATTATTTATGTAGTGCAAAGGTTTACAGATTTCTTGGTCTACTGTATCTACTCTTTATAATATTTTAATCATGTGATTTCAAAATCTCACCAGTACAACATCTTGATTTAAAAATGCATCTTTCTCATCAGATGCAAACATATGGAGGTTTACTTTACAATTGCTTTATGTTCATGTGGTTAGGGCTAGGGAAGGAAGTATTTTTAAGTACATTGTTACTCTTGTTATATATATATAGTGTAAGTATGTGTTTATATGTTATAGAAATCTTACTGAATTGTGGAAAAAGTTGTAAATTATTTTCCCACTAAATTTCAAGGGTATATCTACTTTACATATTGGAACATTTATTTCCTAGTCTTTCATAGCACTCCTTCCTATCATCTGTACCAAATTTATCCCTGTATTTGTTTTACAATCATTCCTCTGGCATAACCACTTCACTTCCTTTGCTTTATAGAACATAAAATAGAAAAATGTTAGAAAATAAAATTAAATAATTATGACTTTAATATCATTAAATAAGTATGTAAAAGCTTTGAGTGATATATCAATTAAAAATAGTATCAGCTATATATTTTTCTTTGCTGAGCCAAATGGGAGTTTTCTTTTCCTGCATAGTAAGAATTTCTAAGTATAGTCCCAAGTCTGATGCAGTTGTCCTATGATGACACCAAAAACACAGGCTTTTTCAAGCTTTCTTAAAGTATGACTCTTTTCCTTATGCCTGTTTGCTCGTGGTCTCAAATGACTACCTAATAACCATGAACACATCTATATTCAATGCAGAAAGAAGAGAAAAATTAAGGGATGAAAGTATTATGCCCAATGAAAATTTTTAATATTCTTGGCTGTATTTAATAAGCATCGTAGTTCACCATGAATGCAAAAATTTTTTGTGTACTACTTAGGAATTTTATTTTGTATAAACTGTTAATTTTAAACTAGAGAGATGTTTGAATAAGAAAATATACATAATCCGTATTTTTAAGTGAAGATCAGAAAGAAGGTAAAAGAAACATAGTGAGTGAACCTAGTAGCATCAAATAAGATGACAGATATAAAATGATAGTTATGCAATAACTAATTATGTTGGACATTAATTGGAAAGTAATCTTAGAAAAATTTCAAAGTATTAAAGAAAAAGCATAAAATTTTACTTGATACTATTCACAATTTACTCATTAGAAACATAAATACATAAAAAGGATAAAATAAAAAGGTCAAAACCAAAAAGAATTGGCAAATTATAATTAAAAATTAATAGGTGTAAGTATAACAATACCAAATAAAATAGACTTTCACATTGAAGCTATTATAGATATAGTTAAGGTCAGTTTAACTTTGTTAACCTATAATACAATAATAATATTGTGTATATATAAACCATATATACAGTAATAATTTCAGATTTGTATGTACCATACAAATAGCCACAGAATATTTACAGTAAAGATTAGTGAAACTAGGGGAAAAAGTAAGAAGAAAAAAATGATAATGGTAGATTTTAACACACTTTTTCAGCAATTGGTAGAACAAGCCTATAAAATCAATAATAACAAAGAAAATTAGAACAAATTGGCTAACAAAATAAAAATTCCCAACAAAATAGAGAAATTGGCCATCCAAGTATAAAAACAATACGTGAAGAAGAGAGAATTGCAGATCAGCATGAAAATTTTGATTTTTCAATAAACACTGCTAGGAAAATTGCTTTTCCTTGTGGAAAAAAATGGTTGTTCATACAGAAAACTGAATTCTTTTCTCATGTCATAAAATTTCTTTTCAATTCAAACCCAAAATGTAAATGGATAATCTTAAAAACTGAAAATTGACAGAAGACTATCGTCATGTTCTTCAACAGAGAAGAAATTCCTCAAGATACTATAAGAGAAACACTTTTAAAAGAGAAAGGACTGATAAATTTCATCATACCAAAGTTCAGAAATTCTGTTTCATTAAATGCTATGGAAAAATTTTAAGAAGATAAGCCATGAATTTAAAAAGAATATTTTCAAAACGCATAATTAACTGATTAAAATATACACAATTTCTTTTTTTAATTACTATACTTTAAGTTCTGGGGTACATGTGCAGAACACGTAGGTTTGTCACATAGTTATACATGTGCCATGGTGGTTTGCTGCATCCATCACCCTGTCATTTACATTAAGTATTTCTCCTAATGCTATCCCTCCCCTAACCCCAACCTCCCGACAGGTTCTGGTGTGTGATGCTCCCCTCCCTCTCTCCTTGTGTTCTCATAAAAAATATGTAGCTAATACGATTTTGAATTGATATATCACTCAAAGCTTTTACATACTGATTTAATGATATTAAAATCATAATTATTTGATTTTATTTTCCAATATTTTTCTATTTTAAGTTTCCTTTTCTACATAATAAATTATGACAACACCATATTTGGAATCAAGAATTTATAATTAATTGATGTCACCAGACGGCCTTGGATAAGCCCCAATATCTGTGGCACAGTATATTATTGTCTAAAGAATAGTAGCCCTTGACTCTTGTTTTTTTCCTACTAAGCCCTGTACTGTGGTTAGATTAAGAGTGTCACAGTGAAAACAGTCTTGGTCTTGTGACTTGATTTTGCCAATGCAAAATGAGAGAAAATGGCATAGGCTATTTCTTAGAAGAGCCTGAAGAACCATCACATGCATCTGTTAGTGTTCCTTTTCTTTGCAGGACAAAAGCAATATCTCGTGTACTCCTTCAGCTAATGTCTTAGAATAAAGAGTCAAAGCCACACACTTTATAAACCTGTAACCTAAGTGAAAATTAAGTTCCTGTTGATGTAAGCCACTAAGATTAGGATGCCATTTGTTACCACAGCCTAACATAGTTTTAAGCAGACTGATACAATTTCTAAATACTACTCTGTACAAAAATAATAATAATGCGTGGTTTTCTACTTCCTAAATCTGTAATTAGGACTTAATAAAATAATTTAATCACCAATGCATTATAAACTCGAAAATAGTATAAAATGGCAGGCAATCTCTTTATCAGTATATCTGATTTTATATTTTAGTCATAATACATAATTATACAATTTCCCACAACTAATTTAGAGTTTAAAAAGTTATGCAAGCAGACGTATTAGACCTCACTAACATTTTGAGTTATCACATCTCTGCTTACATTACCCATCTGTTAACGCATGTTGTCTACCATTTCCATTGAGCCCTTTACATATTGATTACAGTTATTTTAAATTCCCATTCAGAGAATTCAGCAGTGGTGTCATATTTGAATGTATTACCATATCTTGCTTTTCTTCTAAGAAAGTGTCTTGTCTTGCCAGTTGGCATGCCTTTTTATTTATTTTTTTGAAAGCTAGACACATTATATCAGGCAGAAGGAGTTAAACTAACTAGGCCTTGCATGTGATATTGATGTTAATCTGACCAGAAGTTGAGCAGTATTCAAATGTTTACTGAAGCTATAGGTTCCAGAGTCTTCAAACTCCTTTAAGCATTCTTGTTTTTGCTTCTATTCTTGACTTTGAGTTTTTCTACATATATCTCCAGAGAGAGTACTGCAGGTCATTTAATTATAATCCACTGTCATTATACTGAAGCCCTGTTTGTGTCATGTTAAGGATCAAGGTCAGAAAATATTCTCTAATCTTATGCTTATATGTTTGTTTTTAGTGGGGTTTCTCTTGGGATTGTGACTTCAAAACTGTTTCTTCAGTATATAGCTTTCTTTTCCCCCTCCACTAGTGAGGCAAGATAGGCTACAGAGGGCTGGGGTGGAATCATTGCCCTTTCCTCAGCTGGAATAAAGCTCTGATAAAACCTTTGACCCTGGAGAGCAGATGTTTGCTAATGGAGACGGCTCTGAAAATATTTCACAAACATTAATGTTGCCTTCCCCTAGCAGGGCCATGAAGGGTTCAAAAATTCTCTGATCTTAATCTGGAAAAACCTGGTAATGTTCCTGGAGATAAAGCCCACAGAAGGGTGGGGCCCTCCTAAAACTGTGGCCCAGAATTTTTCCACTCTCAGTCTGGTTCACATTCAACCCCCAGCAATTAATTTATCAGTATTTTGCCAGTTTATGTCTCTCTCAACTTCTGTTCCAGTTTCACATATCTTGACTCTGACTCTTTGAATTTATCTATTAAGATTTCATGGTGGCAGGTTTCCCTACAACCTTAGTTCTCTAATGGGTCTGAGGAAAGTCATTGGTTCAGGGATTTTTGTATTTGTTTTCATCTTATTTCTTGTATGGATGGGAAAGATGACTTCTAAATACTTTTCATGTTGTAGCTAAAATTGGAAGTCTGTCTCTAACCTTTAGAAGTCATGTATTTTACTCAGATGTTTTTAGTGGCCATTTGGAACCAATAAAAAGCTTTATTGAATTGTAATTTTTGCCTAATTATTAATTAATTATGCATACACGGTAACATTTATGCTTAGAAACAGACCTTTCTATACCACATACATGTTATGGAACCATAAAACCAATTTTAAAAAAACATAGCATCCAATTAGCAATCTTCATTAGTCAGCTGGCATTTATTACATATACTTTGTTCTACTTCTTTTCTGATGAAACAACTTATCAATAAAGATAAGTTGAAGGTACTGCAGTTGTTTTCAGAAATGTCCCTTCCCCTGACTCTTCTCTCTTTTTTTCTTAGCCTACTATCAATTCAGTTCAGGAATAAAACATTGACTTAATTTGTCACTCCCTTCAGGATTACAACTTGTTCATGTCCTTGTCTCATTCCAATCTTACTGTCTCCAGTAAAACGCCCTACCTTGTAAATTAATGACAGTGAGATAAATATTCTGTTATTCATTTTTTAAAAAGCATACAACTTTCAACAAACTCTGAAGCATATGTGCAGTCCTTTTCATTTAATGTTGTCATTTTTATTGGAAATTAATATGGCTTTATCACTTGGGTTTATATAATTTCATCACCCTTGATTGTCTTGATCATAATAGGTACTGAAAAATGATATTTAACATCTCAAATGATGCAAAATAGTGTGAATTTCTTTGGCAGAGTTCTGTTTACTGTAGAAGCCACTATATGTATATATGTGTATATTTAAAGCTAAATAACTTAAAATTAAAATAAAATTATTAATTCCCAGTCTTACTAGAGATACCTCAAGTGTGTGTATATCTGAATACAAACACACACATATATATGTATATTGCAATAATATCAAATATTTCATTTATGAATGGAGCATAGTATTAAGCTATAAGACAAAGTATTTTAAATAATATAGAAACTTCTAAAACTTTATACAGGAAATTTCAACAAGGCTACACACACACACACACACACACACACACACACACACAAACACATGCACAAAGATAAGATTCTGTGTAAGTACCTTGTTTCCAATTAAGTTTTCTGGCTCAGTATTTAAGAAATTTTATTAGTCCATTTTCACATTGCTGTAAATAACTACCTGATACAGTTTTGGTTTATCTTCCCACAAAAATCTAATCTCAAATTGTAATCCCCACATGCTGAGGGAGGTACATAGTGGGAGGTGACTGGGTCATCAGGGTGCTTTCCCTCATGCTGTTCTCATGATAGTATGGCAGTTCCCACCAGATCTGATGATTTTAAAAGTGC
The DNA here is from genome assembly GCA_004027715.1 of Plecturocebus donacophilus. Lineage (NCBI taxonomy): Eukaryota > Metazoa > Chordata > Mammalia > Primates > Pitheciidae > Plecturocebus > Plecturocebus donacophilus. Next base: position 52,155 of record PVKP010006085.1, on the reverse strand, counting down.
CAGTTTCCCCTGCATACTCAATCTCTTGGGCTACCATGTAAAATGTGCCTTGCTTCCTCTTCACCTTCCACCACCGATAGTAAGTTTCCTAAGGTCTCCCAAGCCATGTGAAACCATGAGTCAATTAAATCTCTTTTCTTTATAAATTACTCAGTCTCAGGGCAATATCTTTACAGCAGTGTCATAACAGACTAATGCAGAGAATTGGTACCAGGAGTGGGGCATTGTTATAAAGATAGCCTGAAGATGTGGAAGCAACTTTGTAACTGGGTAACATACAGATATTGGAACAGTTTGGAGGGCTCAGAAGAAGACAGGAAGATGTGGGGAAGTTTATAACTTCCTACAGATTTGTTGAATGGTTTTGAACAAAATGTTAATAGTGATACGGAAGTTCAGGCTGAGGTAGTCTCAGAGGGAGATGAGAAACTTACTGGGAACTCAAGCATAGGTCACTCTTGCTATGCTTTAGCAAAGAGATTGGCAGCATTTTGCCTCTGCCTTAGAGATCTTTGGAAATTTGAACTTGAGAGAGCTTCTTTAGGGTATCTAGCAGAAGAAATTTCTAAGTAGCAAAGCATTCAAGATGTGTCCTGCTTTTTCTTGAATGTGTACAGTTATATGAGCTTACAAAGAGATTGTATGAAACTGGAACTTATTTTTAAAGGGCAAGAAAATAATTTGGAAAATGCGTGGCCAAACTATGTGGTACAAAAGAAAAACTCATGTTCTGGGGGAGGAATTCAAGCCAGCTGCAGAAATTTGCATAAGTAATGAAGAGCCAAATGATAATCATCAAAACAATGGGGAAAATGTCTCCAAGGCAGTTCAGAGATCTTCAAGGCAGCCCCTCACATCACAGGCCCCGAGGCCTATGGAAGAAAAATTGTTTTGGTGGCCAGGCCCAGAGCTCAGCTGCTTTGTGCAGCCTCAGGACTGGGGGCTCTGTGTCCCAGAAGCTCCAGCTCTAGCCGGCTAAAAGAGACCAACATACAGCTCAGGTCATTGCTTCAGAGAGTGAAAATCTTAGGCCTTGGCAACTTCCATGTAGTGTTGGTCCTGCAGGTGCACAAAAAATGGGAGTTGAGCTTTGGGAGCCTCCACCTAAATTTTGGAGGATGCATAGAAATGCCTAAATGAGCAAGCTGAAGTCTGCTGCAGAGGCAGAGCTCTCTGGGAAACCTCTGCTAAGGTAACACAGAAGGGAAATGTGGGGTTGGATCCCCCCAGAGAGGGCCCCCACTAAGGCACTGCCTAGTGGAGCTGTGAGAAGAGCTTCTCCAGACCCCAGGAAGGTAGATCCACTGACAGCTAGCACCATGAAGCTGGAGAAACTACAGGCACTCAATGCCAACTTGTGAAAGCAGCTGGGAGGGGGGCTGTATGCTGCAAAGCCACAGGAGCAGAGTTGCCCAAGGCCATGTGAGCCTATGTCTTGCATCAATGTGACCTAGATGTGAGACACGGAGTCAAAGATCATTTCGGAGCTTTAAAATTTAATCTTAAGATTCAACCCCAGTTTCAGACTTGCATAGGGGCTGTGGCCCCTTTGTTTTGGCCTGTTTCTCCCACTTGGGATGGGAACATTTACCCAATGCCTGTATCACCATTGTATCTTGGAAATAACTAACTTGCTTTTGATTTTACAGGGTCATAGGCAGAAGGGACTTGCCTTGTCTCAGATGAGACTATGGACTTTGACTTTTGGGTTAATGCTGGAATGAGTTAAGTCTTTGGGGGACTGTTGAGAAGGTATATTGTTTTGAAATGTGAAAAGAACATGAGATTTGGGAGGTGCCAGGAAAGAATGATATGGTTTGGCCTTGTGTCCCAACCAAATCTTATCTCAAATTGTAATCCCCATGTGTCGAGGGATGGTAGTGGGAGGTGATTGGATAATTTTTTTCCCCCATGTTGTTCTCATGATAGTGAGAAAGTTCTCATGAAATCTGATGGTTTTTAAAGTGGCAGTATCCTTTGCACTCTTCCTCTCTCCTGCCACAATGTAAGTCAGACTTGTCTTGATTCCCCTTTACCTCCTCCATGACTGTAAGTTTACTGAGGCCTACCAAGCCATCCAGAACTGTACATCAATGAAACCTCTTTTCTTTATATATTACCCAGTTTCAGGGAGTATCTTTAACAGTGTGAGAACAAACTAATACACTACCTGAGACTGGGTAGTTAATGAAGAAAAGAGGTTTAAACTATCAGATCTCATGAAATTCACTCACTGTCATGAGAACAGCATGAGGGAAACCTACCTCCATGATCCAATCACTTCCCACTAGGTCCTTCCCCTAACCTATGGGGATGACAATTCAACATGAGATTTGGGTGGGCAAATAGAGCAAAACCATATTAGAATCTTTTAAAATAATTTAGTAATTACACACATCAAATACTTTGCCTCCAATTTCTGAGGCACACAGTCAGTATACGGTAAACTTCTTTGAAACTCAGGTGTAATTAAAATTTTCTACTGTCAATAATAAAGTAAAATCCTATCTTTTCACTTTCCTGATTCAAACTGAGAAACTTAAAAGTGAATTTAAGATCACTATCAAACTTCTCTTTCGTAATGTAAAAGAAAAGTTTAGAATTATGTTGAATTATAATAACATCTTTACCAACAATTAAACTGGTGTGGTATTTAGCTAAATATACAAGTTTAAACAGAACATGAATAAGGTAAAATCAACTCAAAAATATGAATAAAAAGGAAGCATATACAAATCTTGTAATAATATAATTTATTATTAAAATAATGTTAGATTAATTTAGCAAGTATAATATATTCAAACTATTGTGAAAAAGTTAGTGAGGTTAACAGTAAATCTTTAGGCCAGGCACAGTGGCTCACACCTATAATCTCTACACTTTGGGAGACTGACACAGGTGGATTTCTTGTGCTTAGGAGTTTGAGACCAGCTGAGGCAATATAATGAAATCCCATCTCTACTAAAAATATAAAAAATAGCCTGGTTTTGTGGTGAGCACCTGTAGTCCCAGCTACTTGGAAAGCTGAGGTGGGAGGATTGCATGGATCTGGAAGGTTGAGGGTACAGTGAGCTGAGATCTCACCACTGCACTGCAGCCTGGGCAACAGAACAAAACTCTGTCTCAATAAATAAATAAATAAACAAAAGAGTTTGTCTTTAAAAACATTGCTTAAATCAAAACAACAATAAATAAATACAAAAAGCATAAGATGGAGTTTTCATATGTATAAATAAGAACTAAACAATCATAAATGGAAATCAATTATATAAAATCAGGAAAAAAATATATTGTAGAGTAACATTAGCAGAACCAGAGCCTTAGAAAATCAAATTGAAAACAATAAAATAGATGGGAAATGAATAACAAAGTAATTGAATTCAAGCTAACGGGAAATAAAAGAAGACAATTATAATTGGACACAGAATGACAAGCACTTGCTTCAAAAATGATATGACTTGGAGTTGAGATGACGAAAATGTAAGCCATAATGACCAAAATGAAGTGAAAGATAATATAAAAAGATGTTGCAGTACTGTAAGTGAATCAAAATAATATGCACTAAGATCAAGACACAGAAATGAAATAAATTGGGCAATGGACCAATGCAGAGGGCTGCACAAAAAATGGTGGAATAGGTTTGAACAAAATGAATAAGGATAAGTCCATATTAAAATAACATAAATGGATCATATGTTGTAAGAATTACATCTATATATGATGTGGCATATCTAAATGATGAGAAATATGATGCGAAAATTTCAAGTGCCTGATGCCAATTAAACTAGAATAAATACTGTTTAAACCATAGTAAACAATTCTCTCAGTTACATTGTTAAGAATAAAATGTGCTTAACCAAACAGGAAAACAAAACATTCTAGATAAAATTATATTTTGTGACGTACTCAAAGCTTCACATCCTCTATGATTTAAATATAGTAAATTGCATGGGGAAAATATGAGTTATTAATACATTCTCATAAAGCAAGTAAAATAAGGAAGATTATGGTGAATCACAGAAAATAATGTTTCAGTAGTATAAAGAAATATTGTGTAGCTATAATGTACATATTCTGTTAATCATGCAGGTACACGTATTTTTGGTTGTTTATCTGGATTAGATTTGAATTTACAATATTTTTAATTTTTCTTTACAGTATAAATCAAAATATTGAAAAAAGAAAGAGAAGAAAGAAAGATGTGAAAAAGGTATAAAAGGAAGGAAAAGAGAAAGAAAATAATTAAGATAGTTTATTAACATAAAATGTGTACATTGAGCTCTGTTGTGTGAACCTTTTAGAGTTCTGTTAAATGCAGCTCAACACATTTTCTATACTGTCAAATCTGTTAGAATACTGTTATACATTTAAATATTGTCCCCCAGCAGAGATATCATTTCTATGTGCTTCTTACCTGTTTCTAGACTTTGCATTCTGCCACATTGTTGATACTCCCTTTCACCTCTATTCTAGAAAATAGTCCTTTGTTGTAAGGGATGTCTTGGTTTTGGGCCACACTAATTTATATTCCTTTGTGTTTTGTCTTTTTTGGAAGGAGAATATCCTTTAGTACTTTCTGTCTACATGAGAAATAATTTTTGATCTATTTAAGGCTTACTTTTGAAATATCAAATCCTCTCATAAATTATGTTTGCTCTCATGAACTAATCTCATGTTAAGTTTGCATATTGAGTAATAAATTATTGGCCATTTGAAGAATTAGTCTTTCATTTTGAATTTGCTTTTAATCACAGACTCTCTAGATTGATAAAGCACATAGAATTCTCATGGTAATATTCTTAATGGTTAAAAAAACAAACATTAGCTTTGAAAATGCTCTTATTTACATCTATAAGCTAATTGCTAAATAAGATGCAAGTACAAAATTGATAATAATATACATTATCATTTATTGAGTGATGTAATGTGATAGGCATAGACATTTTGTTTTCTGTGTATCACTTCTTTCATACCACCCTGCCTCCCTATTAAATAACTGCACCAAGTGATTCTAAGCAACTTGTTAAAGTGACTATCACCAGAAGCAACCTTAAATTTGGCTAAATTGAGAGAGGACTTGTGACCAGGTCCAGTTAATATTAGTGTAAGGGTAGTATAATTATTTCTGCAGGGGGTGAGAAATGTCGAATACCAAACCAATTGTCATCAGAGAAGATTTAGGATAGCTACAGGAATATGGCTCCAGCTTTAAAATAAACAGCAAAATGAGGCTCTTACATACAATTTCTTTTATAAAATTATGTAAATAGTTTTAGTGAAACATGGATTTTGAACAAACATGTGTTGGAATCTTGTGTAATTGAATAAATGACTTCATTTTTATAAGGTCCAAACCTAGTTTCTGCAACTGAAAAATGTAGGTAACATATGACTGTTCTCAGCACCATGGAAATTCTCAGCACATGTTACTCATTATTTGACTGATCTCTTATTCTTTCTACCTTCATTTCTTGCAATTAGATGATATAATTTATTTCATTAAAGTGTTGCCTCTATGTTCAGAATAGATAATTTATGCTATCCAAAGTATGAAAAAAGGGTCCTCAGCAATCACAATTTTAAAGGCATTTAAATCTTAATATTGTACAAGTTATTTAGATGGATATTGTTTTAATTTACTTTTATAATTTAGAATGTTTCTATGAATTATCTATGAAAATGAAAATGCTTCTTTCATTAATATGTAAAAATCCCTTGTTCTCCTAAGTCATATGGTGAAAATATATTTTTTATACACACACACATATAAAAATATCAATATATACACATACATTATAAATAAATGTTTAATCTATAAATGATATCAATAATAGAGAACATAGACTAGTTTTTACTTATATATTATTTACGAATAAGTAATTCTTAAGTTATATCACTCCAATAATAAAAAATTCTATTAAGAAAGAAAATATGCTTTCTTAATTATTTGCAAATATTTTAGAAAAAAAGAAATTATTAAAAAAGAAATTACCTATTCAAATAAATGGTTTGCAAATTTGCTATTATGTAGATACTTAACTTGCTTGAAATTACTTTATGTCATGAGCAATACAGTGTATTTGCACTATGGGTTCTACACTTCAGCATTTTTGCTAAATGATCAAGAGGTTTTTATTTTCCTAAAAAAATCTAATTGGTCAGAGTTAATTCATGCTAAAAATTTAGATACTTAGAAGCTCTTCCAAAACCCATAAGTCTTAGAAGTACAAAATGCAAAACCACGTGTTCTTAGGTTGTTTGATGTACCAGTACTTGGGCACAATGCAATAAGGCATAACCATCTTCCACCTAGTTGTCATGTATTTTGTACCATTGTGATATATCGTCATCCTACCCTCCTGCTACCATAATAACATCTGCACTATGGGATCTAACATCCTGTATCAAATGCTAAGTGAAATACAACAGATATAAATAGACAAATATTATGTAATTTCACTTATATGAAGTTTCTAAAGTAGTCAAATTCATTGAAACAAGGAGTAGAATGGGGGTTTCAAGGACTGAGAGGGGGGTGCAGGAAATGGGGAGTTATTGCTTAATGGATGTAAAATTTGTTTTGTTAAATAAAAAAGTTATGAAGATTGGCTGCACAACATGTACATACCTTAACACTGATGATGCAGGATAATTTCTTGACCCCATCATAGGACTCGTAACTGAGGTGCAGGGTGACTAGTTTACTCAGCCTGCCCCTATTTCTCAAGGGAGGGAGTATGTGAGCAAACCATTCAGCAACCGGAGCAAGCGCTTTGGGCGCTGGCAGAAACATATGCCATCTACTCAGCTCACCACTCTCAACCCCTTTTGGGAAAGAACATGTTGGCAAGTGAGTATGAGATCCAGCCAGCCACTTTTGGGCACTGGCAGATGCTACCTGCAGTAGCATCCAGGTAGGGCATGTTACAATGCTCTTTCAGCTCTGCTGTCCACAGACAGCTTAACTGTTAATAGCTCAGTGAGCCCTTTGCCTCATCATGTGGGGTGGCTGCCTTCTCCCAGTGGGTGCAAAGGGCCAGTGTGACAGCCTTTTTGGGTACCCACACCTGGTACATTTCAAACTCTTGTCCAATGCCCAAGAGGAATGAGGTCACACAGACAAATTGAAGAATGTGAATATGGAGAATTTTATTGAATGAGGAAAGCAGCTTTTAGCAGAGAGGGGAGCTAGAAAGATTATGGGAAGGGATGGTTATTCTCCCCTGAAGTCAAGCTACCTCTCTGCCTCTCTCTTCCAAAGTCAAGTTGCCTCTCCCTGATATCCAGCCACTTCTTCCTGAAATCCAGCTGCCACTTCTCTCTGTTGGGGTCTTTCTAGGCACAAGATTGGGGGGCAGGGTGGGCCATGGGTAGTTTAGGAAAAGGCAACATTCAAGGATGGAAAAAAAAAAACAAGGACAGAAGTTCTCATTTTGGGCCATGGGTTTCAGGCTTTTTGGCTTGAAGGTGGGGTTTTGCGAGGGACCCACCCTAGTCTGCATAGAATATCTGTGCCTCCTTCCTCTATCATTGTATCACTACTGACCTGTACACTTAATCATGGTAAACAAGGTAAATTTTATTATACATATATATTCCCACAATTAAGAATAATAATAGTTTTTAAAGAGATTTTTGATATTACTAAATCCAAAAATATAATGGTATGGAATTGATAATAACTTGCCAAATTCTGATGGATTCAACAATTAGACTTTGGCATTTAAGTAAAGTTAAAGAAACATTTATATAGAGTCTTAACATGTTAGAACTGGAAGGGACTCTAGAGATTAAACTCCCATTTTCTATATTTAAGAAAAATAAAGTACAGTTTAAGTTACAAAAACTTTAATAGATATGAAGACCAACTCCAAGCTTGATTATGGTTTCTAGTACATATTAACAGGGAACACACGGATTGATATACTTAACAGGCAGCTTTTATCAATAAATGCAAACTAATGAATGTTATTTAGAAGAGCAAACAACCCCAAAGACACATTTTTCTATCCTTTACATTGGTGAAATTGTGAAACTGTTTACTTTGAATTATACTGTGCTGTTGCTTTTCCCCATGATACAGCAAAATAGCCAGACCATATTTCAGCAGAAAAAAACTGTGGAAGAAATGTAAAATAAACCTTGATTAACTTGTTGACATGGATGTCTTTTTTCCCCACTCTATTGGAATCATTCCACCTGATGCTGACTCTAGTAAAATGAAATCTTTAATGCCAGGCTTTACTGAAACTCTTAACAAAATACTGCTAAAAGATAATAAAAGAATGAAAACAACTACAAGAGTCTCAGACCATGTGGTTACAACCTGGATTTATCATTGTGGGAAACTCACACACACAGTTATTCCTTCCTGGATTTATTAGCAGATGTTTAAATATGTGGATATGCTATGGAAAACATTGAATAAAAAATAATCACTCTAGTAACTCTTGGCATGTGAATTATCTCAGAGTTACCTGACTCTGATAAGATGCTATCTTTCTTAATTAGATAAACAAGATTCTCTTTTCCTTTTGCAAGATATTAAAGGAACTCTCTAAAAGGACTTGGGGAGTTGCATTTCAGTGTGTCATTAACTTTGTTGCTTTGCCCAATTTCTAATAAAATATGTCCAATTAACAAGTAATTTACTTTCAAATATGTTTCCACACACATAAAGTCTTGCCAAAATATTATTGGAAGTCCCCTTTGGATTAGAAACTGTTGGATTTAGAATGAATGCTCTTTTACCTGCATGTGCCTGCAATTAGAAAATCTTCTGGCAGGTACATTTCCAAGTTCTACCAATGGGTAATTCAGTTGGTGTAGATATTGATACATGAGGAGACAAGATAAATATTTTAAAATGCCTATCTACTAGTTGTTTCAAAATATGTGTATAATGAAATATATATTTAATTAAATGCTGATCTTAATAAATATGTTGTGTGGAAAATCAGAATTACTTAATTTCAAGGCATAGATTTATAATGGAATATCTCCCCATTATTTTGAAATGACTATAATTAAATGCCATAATACTATTTGTCTAATATCAAATAGTATTTCTTCTTGTTTAGGGCTTTTAGTGTCTTTAATGTTTATTAAGAGCATCTGTAATATGCATTCAAGGGTGAGCTTCACTTGTGTAAAGTGTGTGATTATAAATACATGATATTCATAAAAATTATCTGTAAATCAGAAGATAAAGTTCAGAAAAACATAACATCTTACTTGTAATCAGAAAACTTGAATATAAATTCACCTCTGATATTTATTTGGTACCCTTTCTTCGTTAAGGATACAAACTTCTTTTAGCCTCAGTAACTTTGCTTATAAAATGTGGGTAACCATTCTACCTGGAATGCTTGTAATTAAGGCAATGTCTGTAAATATCCACTTAACTCATAAAAACATGCCACAAAAATGTAAGTATGATTGATACCGAGCAAGTGCCAAGGATTTCCTTGCTTATTGGGTTTATTGAGATCCTAGTAGACCTATCTCTAAGGGTTTTTCTTTTTAGAAGTGACCACTACTTCCACAAGCTATTATTATATTTTATCTTAATTGAACAGGGAAATACCACCCGTGATATGTCTGAAGTTACATTAGCTGCTGTAGAATCATAGAAAATCTAAAATGTTGTTAGGCATGGGACTGCTTCAATCAGCTTGTGTGTCTACTATTGCCTCATATATCTGTTTTTCATTTTCTTACACTTTTGATATTTTTACACCTTTGGCAGTAACTTTGCTGTCAGTAGTTTTCTCTAAACAGCAGTGATTTCTAATGCAACAATTGTTCAAACTGTTCTCTTTTTATTAACCATGGAATGTTTAAACTTTAAACAAACACTATAAATATTTTTGTTATTTAGTATTTTAATGAAATAACTAATTATCTTTCCTATGTGACTTGTTAATTATGAACATTTTGGGAAACACCTCTGATATAGTTTTAAGCCCTGACTTTGGTTTTGTTATAGTAATTCATTCATTCAATAAATATTTATGGGGCTCCTAATATGCACCAGTGTTGTATGGGCTCTCAAAACTGAGCAGTGAGCTGAACAATTCCATACAGTTTTGAACTTTTGTTCTAAGCTCCAAGATATGAATATGAATAATGCATAAAGATTACTGAAAAAAAGACTTTTGAAAAATGTAAGAATGTAGACAATATAGCACTCCTATATACATTCTTTAAGTTAGAAACAAAATAAAACAGTTCTGGACAACAAAATCCAGGCAAAAGTATATGAATAACAAAGATACTGGAGATAAAGTCATTAAAGTAAAGGACAGCTATTGAGCATTTTATCCATATAAATGTAGAACTGAAACAACTGGGAAATTATTGTTACAAGAGCCCTCACCAGTAAAACATACTAACATTATTGACAGGAAATGGATCGTTAGGGAAAATGGAGTATGAGGAATATATGTTAATTTCTTAAATATTGGTAGTATCTAAATTGTAAGCCTATAGTTTAAAATCCATGATGACAGTGTGTTTCAGAAAACTTCTAAGAATTTCAGATTTCATTCAAATTCAAAAGATTATCTTTATCTTTGGTTAAATTCACATCTATTCAAATTTAATATTTTATAAAATATGTAATATGATTCGAATTTTCTGAAATTATGTCAGTGGTATTAATATATATGCATACATATACATATATGTGTTTCTGTATGTATGTTTATATGTATGTTTATATCAATCTATTTCATATGACCGTAGATAGGTGACTACCAGAGAATATTAGTTATTTCCATTTTCATGATTAGGCTTTCTCTAGAATGAATTAGTGCTTGCAGGTAATCTGAGAGCATATTTGGGTTGATAATTATTAATTTGTAGCAACACTAATTTCACTAGGCCATTCTTTGCATTGCTATAAAGATATACCTGAGACTGGGTAATTTTTGAAGAAAATATTTAATTGGCTCACAGTTCTGCAAGCATAGCACCGACACCTGCTTCTTCTGAGGCCTCAGGAAGCTTTCAATCATGGTAGAAGGCAAAGGGAGTGCAGGCATCTCACATGACAGGAGAGAGCAAGAGAGAGTGTGGGAGAAGGAGAGAGGTGCCACATTTTCCGACAACCAGATCTTGCAAGAATTCACACACTATCGTGAGGACAGGACCAAGCCATGAGGGATCTGCCCCCTTGATCCAAACACCTTCCACGAGGCCCCACCTCTCATACTAGGGAACACATATCAACATAAAATTTGAAGGGGACATCAAAACTATATCACTATTGGACCCTATTCTGTAATTTTTTTTCAATAGACCCTGCTATCATAATGCATACACAAAAATATATATAAAGTAATTGAATCTTGGTTTGGAATTTTATTAGATGAACACAATAATGAGAAAAATATCAACATGATTTACAGAATTGGGAGAATGTCAAAAATAAGCTAAAGATTCTTAGCTGAAAAAATGTAAAGAAAGATGAAAGATTTTGGAATATAAAAAAGTAGAGGTTTCAACAGAATAAATTATGTAGATATAAATAAACAGCCAAATTAAGGTGGAGGAAATATAGTTTGTGGTCAGAAAGTTAGGTTACTTACCAGTGATCACAGCAGTTTTAAGAAAAGAGATAAACACAAGAATCTGGACAAATGAAAGGTATCTGATCTGTAGTGACAAAGAAAGCAATTGCTTGTGATGACAGACTGAAGAGGTGGAATTCTATTTGAGATGTCTATATCAGATGTTAGAGTCATTGAGGATGATAAGAGGACTTGAAGTGGAAAGAAAATTGAAGTGGTAAAGTGTTAAATAAAGAAACACTGTGAAGAAGTTAGAGAAGGTATTATTTTCATCTCTAATTTGCTGAAACGCAACCTGAGATTCAAAGAAGTTATGTAACTTATGCTTGGTAACTTCATGTAGCTTCTTCTTAGTCCTTGTTTTCTTTTATGATATATATCATAAAAGCTTCCTGAGCTTGGAATTTTAGTGCTTTCTTATACTTGAATTGGTTATTTTGTAAAAATTTCAATATGTAGTTAAAAACTTAATTATACATGTGAACTGTAAGTGGCTGACACTCACACAGAGTGATTCATAGGACTGAATGAACTCTGTGAATAAATGTAGTGTATTGCCTTAACTTTGGTTCTTCATATGTCACCAGCATACAATATAAGAATGAATTTAAAGTGAACTTTATAAACCAATGCATTTTCAGTGTACTAATTAATGAGGGCTACTTAATATTACAATATAATCTCACGCATAACAACAGGGGTTTGAAGGGTAAGCTCACAGAACAAGAACACTGAATGCGTTTGTCTCCCTTATAGTTGAAGTTGAGCACTGAAAGTATTTATGAATTGTAGTACCAATGCATCATTACAAATTTTGCAGATGCAGGCACCCAAATAGAGCCTTCAGGCTTTGAAGAGCCATGCATAGATGTCAAAATGAGCTCAGATTGTAGTGGACCAATTGTACATTCCTTGATCACTATAAATTCTGTAAGAGATTCAGAGAAAGAGATAATGAGTTAAAGAAAAAGAGAATAATAGTGTATAAATAAAAGCAAACATTTATTAAGCCTTAACAATGTGTGGAAAACAATTCTAACTACTTTGTTAGTTGTTAACTTGCTTAATCCTCAGTCATTATAAGACGTAGTTATTATCCTACAGATAGAAAACTGAAACTTACCAGGCTAAGGAGCTTGCCCCAAACACATAGTAAGTAAGAGTCAGAATCAGGCCATCAGACTCCATGTGTGCACCACTGTATACTGAGTTCTCCTATATACTAAATACTTTACACAAGATATAATATGACTCATCTTCAACTCCTTACAAGCTAGATATTATGATCTCCATTTTATATATTTAAAAAATGGAGACTGGCAAAACTAATAACAACTTGAATCAGAATTCAACACTGACAGCAGGTGGTATTTTTGCCCCCTTTTATTATTTATGAAACTTTGTCTTCATTCACAGAAATTAAGCATAGTTATGAAAATTATTTTATCACATTCTTCCAGATTGCAATGCTATTTGCATTTAAAAAATACTACTGTCAGTTACAATCTCCAACAGTATTCTGAATGCTGTATGCTTACACTTAGTTTGACAGTGTGCATTGAAGGTATTGTTAGGTAAATGGTCTGAAGGGATTACTTTATTATGTGGCATACAGAAGCCCAGAGTAATGTTAGGATGATGTAGGTTGTCAGACAACAAGAATTTCACTCTTCACATCCAGAATTATAAAAACACATCTGCTGAGTACAGAAGAAAAAAAAAAAAAAACACCCTCAGTGTTTTAATTATATCTAGGTTTAAGTAGTATAGGCTTTTAAAAGAAGGAAAAGGTGGGAATAATTCAGTCCTATGTAATTAACTGAATAACTGGCCTAGAACATTGCTCAAACTAACTAAAAGCTCGGAAGAAATGCTAACAACAGACTTGGCTTTTAGAATTGATACAACATTTGTCCTTTGATTCAGGAATTTCAGCTGGGAGATTTCACCAAATAAAAGGGGGATATATTTTCCCTTTTCTTTTCTTTAAAAGAATCCAACTAGGCATCCAAAACAGCAAAGGGTCAAGCTAATCTGCAGCTTCCTGGAGTGTTTAGAATCAAAGTTCAGAAGTACAATGTCTGAGCATATTAGACTTCTCCAAGGAAATATCACTTTCAGAAATAGCCCCACAACTAATAACAGTTGCTTATTTTTTAACACACATTATCATAGCTCTACTCCATCAACACAACCGTTGCATCCCTAATTTATTTCCATGCCACTTCTGCCAAACAAATTTGTTCTTTATTTTTCTTATTTTTTTACTTTATTTTCTAGCAATAGAAACTCACAAAAACAATGCCCTTCACTTTAATCTTTGTAAAAAGAAACACCTACCTTTTAAATCACATTTCATTGATTTTATTTAAATTAACACTCCACAGTCTCAGATGATAGTTTACAGAGGGTTTGAAGGCACAGTCTATACTTCTTTTTGAACTTCCAAGAGGGTAAGAAACATAAACTTGGAACTTACAAGACAGAGTGAATTCTGCAGATAAAGCATTTTCCTATTATGATGGTTATAGCCACATTTGTCTATGTAAAAGCAAACTATCTAACTCATCACATCTGGTCGCTATTTATCTTTAAGTCACATCTGCTGACTTTACCAACAAAAACATACTGTTGTGCTATATTTTGTTCTTTGCAGTTGGCAGAGCAGAGCACATACAGATGAGGCAGACTCTGAAGCCATTGCTTTTTCTCTTCCCTCCTTCATTCTCAGCAACATCCTCATATAAAGCCAAATACAATTCTTTATCATGAGGAATCAACAAGGCAGAAGAAAAAACTACATTTAAATTGTGTTCTGTTTGGGAGAATTATTGTTTTTATAAAGAAATTGCAATCAATTAATGAGTATTTCCAACTCATCAAGATACATTCTTTAATGTGTACATTTTTGGCATATAAATTATACCTTAATAGAGCTAATTTTAAAGAATAAATTACCATTATCTCTGAAATTTCTGAAAAAGTCACATTACACAGGTAGCAGTATAACTAAGAGGCATGGCTTGCCTTTAAGCTTGTCGAAAATATAAAATGTCAAATTAAGGAGAATGTTATTCTGCAGATGATTTTTAGATAGTTCCTATGAGATTGGAAAAAAAATAAATGCATATGTGAGTTTTTTTTTGTATATGCTTCCTCCAAAACTGTTGCTAAAATACTTCTAAAGAAAATTATATATTTATGAAATTTCCCATTTTTAAAAATACTTTTATTTCTACCATTATTGAGTCAATTATTGGAACATTAATATTTTAGCTTTAGGCCAAGTGTGGTGGCTCATGCCTGTAATCCCAGCACTTTGCTAGGCTGAGCCTGGTGGATCACTTGAGGTCAGGAGTTTGAGACTAGTCTGGCCAAAACGGTGAAACCCTGTGTCTAACAAAAATATAAAAAATCAGCTGTGTGTGATGGAATATGCCTGTAATTCCAGCTACTCAGGAGGCTGAGGCAGGAGAATTGCTTGAACTCGGGAGGTGGAGGTTGCAAGCCAGGATCATGCTACTGCACTCCAGCCTGGGCAACAGCATGAGACTCTTGTCTCAAAAAAAAAGAAAATCATTTTATAGTCCTGTATAAATTATAAAAGTGCATATAAAGAATTTTAAATCCTCAAAACAGTGTTGAAACATGATTATTATTTAGCCTGTTCATTGCAGAAAAATATCAAACATAGAAAGTGAGGTATGTAGGCCAAGATTACATAGTGTCACAGTTGGCTTTTTCTCATCAATGTGTAAAAATCACAAGTATTGCTATACATCGATAATAGCCAAGAAGAGAGCCAAATAATAAGCAAACTCCCATTGACAATTGCTACAAAGTAAATACAATACCTAGGAATAAACTTCCAAGGGACGTGAAGGACGTCTTCAAAGAGAGCTACAACCACTGCTCAAGGAAATAAGAGAGGACACAAACGGAAAAAAATTCCATGCTCATGGATAGGAAAAATCAATATCATGAAAATGCTCATATTGCCCAAAGTAACATAGATTCATTGCTATTCCCATCAAGCTACCATTGACTTTCTTCACAGAACTAGGAAAAACTACTTTAAATTTCATGTGGAACAAAAAAAAAGGCCATATAGCCAAGACAATCCTATGCAAAAAGAACAAAGCTGGAGGCATCAAGCTGCTTGACTTCAAACAATACTACAATGCTACAGCAATCTAAACAGCATGGTACTGGTACCAAAACAGATATGTAGATCAATGGAACAGAACAGAGGCCTCAGAAATAACACCAACACTACAATCATCTGATCTTCTACAACCTGACCAGAATAAGCACTGGGGAAAGGATTCCCTATTTAATAAATAGTGCTGGGAAAACCGTCTCGCCATATGCGCAAAACAGAAACTGGATCCCTTTCTTATACCTTATACAGAAATTAAATCAAGATTGATTAAAGACTTAAACATAAAAGATAAAACCATAAAAACTCTAGAAGAAAACCTAGGTAATATCATTCAGGACATAGGCATGGGCAAAGACTTCATGACTAAATCATAGAAAGCAATTGGAACAAAAGCCAAAATTGACAAAGGGGATCTAATTAAAGTAAGGAGCTTCTGCTCAGCAACAGAAACTATCACCAGAGTGAACAGGCAACCTACAGAATGGGAGAAAATTTTTGCAATCTGTCCATCTGATGAAGCTCTAATATCCAGAATCTACAAGGAACTTAAACAGATTTATAAGAAAAAAGCAATCCTATCAAAAAGTGCGCAAAGGATACAGACATTAATCAAAAGAAGGCATTTATGTGGCCCAGAAACATATGAAAAAAGCTCATCACCACTCTCCATTAGAGAAGTGCAAATCAAAACCACAATGAGATACCATCTCATGCCAGTTAGAATGGCGATCACTAAAAAGTCTGGAAACAACCAATGCTGGTGAGGATGTGGAAAATGCTTTTACACTGTTGGTGGGAGTGTAAATTAGTTCAATCATTGTGGAAGACAGTGTGGGCATTCCTCAAAGATCCAGAACCAGAAATCACCATTTGACCCCGCAATCCCACACTGGGTGTATACCCAAAGGATTATAAGTTATTTTACTGTAGCAGGAGTGGCAGGGAACAAACTTCTTGAACACTGAACTGAGTAAGGCAGTGGCTTTTTATTCAGCCGGGAACTTTGAGGGGCTTTAGCCTCATCTACCGAGCTCCCCAAGCTGCATCTTCTCTCCCCTTTTATAGGATTACAATGTGGGCGCCTGTACTCCCAGCCACTCAGGAGGTTGAGGCAGGGAAACTGAGGAAGAACTATGTCATTATCCATTTGCTGAATGTCTGACCTTACAGTCTTTTGGCTTTATTGATTTGCTAATTCATATGCAGTGCAAGTGGGGACCAGCAAGAGAGGGGGGCTTACAGAGACAGGACAAAAGCAACAAGCGGTTGGCAGAGGTGTTTTCAGGAGGGAGCCTGGTCCGTGGAGTCACGGGAACATGAACCAGTGCCAGGCTCCAGCTGGCAGAGATAACATTCATTTGCAGCTCTTTCAAGGTTAACAGATAGCAGAGACGCTGGGAATTAAAGAGGGAGTCAACTTCCAAGCTCTTTGATATTTTATTTCATTTTTGTTCCTTCTTCATTCTCCTTCCCATCTGGAAGGGGGGGAAGAGGTGAAATTGAAGGAGGTGAGGGGGTCTCCCCTCTCATTACTATAAAGATACATACACACGTATGTGCTGCAGCACTATTTACAATAGCAAAGATTTGGAACTCACTCAAATGCCCACCAGTGACAGACTGGATAAAGAAAATATGACACGTATACACAACGGAATACTATGCAGTGATGAGTTCTTGTCCTTTTCAGGGACATGGATGAAGCTGGAAACCATCATCCTTGGCAAACTAACACAGAAACAGAAACCAAACACTGCATGTTCTCACTCCTAAGTGGGAGTTAAACAATGAAAACACATGAACACAGGGAGGGGAATATCACACACTGGTGCCTGTTGGGTGGTGGGGGGAAAGGGGAGGGAGAGCATTAGGACAAATACCTAATGCATGTGGGGTCAAAACCTAGATAATGGGTTGATAGGTGCAGCAAACCACCGTGGCACATATATACCTATGTAACACACCTGCACTTTCAGGACATGTATCCCAGAACTTAAACAAGCAAACAAACAAAAACTGGCTTTTTATCTCTAAATCCAAATCAGTGTTTGTGTCTTACTTTGTATTTGCCACATTTTTCAGGAGTAACTTTTATAGTTACTTTTGTGTGCCCAATATTATAAAATAGTGTCCCCAAATGAAAATACAGTGGCACTTTATTTCTTTTACTGCAAAAGAGTATTCCAAGTCCAAAATTTAATTTAGAAAAATAAAAATTAAAATATTCTTAAATAATGAGATAAACCTAACATATTTTTTCTTTGGGAATTTGGTGATTATGGCAAAACTGTAACAAAATAAAAATGGTATCAAACAGAATGTGATGCAGCAATAACTGTTGATAAGGTCTACAGCCACTATCACAAGAAATGGGAGACATTTACATTACAGACTTTCTTGTTACTTCCTGGATTTTATTTCATTAACAAATATTTTTAATATATCTGTAGAGCCTAAAAGGGCAACGTTATAGACTAAAGAACTAAAAACATGGCCAGGATCGGTGTCTCATGCCTGTAATGCCAGTTTGGGAGGCCAGAGTGGGCAGATCACCTAAGGTCAGGAGTTCTAGACTAGCCTGGCCAACATGGTAAAACTCTGTCTCTACAAACAAAAATCAAAAATTAGTCAGGCATGGTGGCGGGTGCCTGTACTCCCAGCCACTCAGGAGGCTGAGGCAGCAGAATTGCTTGAAGCCAGGAGGCAGAGGTCGTAGCGAACCTAGTTCATGTCACTGCGCTCCAGACAACAAGAGCGAAATTCCATCTCAAAAAAAAAAAAAAAGGATACAACAAAGAACTGGTGACATTATGGACTAAAGAACTGATAATACTACATAGATATAATGAATAAGAATAAAACCAACTAACCACTAATTCCATTTCCTTTCATCACAACAAACACATCTATACACACACACACACACACACACACACACAAGCTGTGTGTTTCATGCTACTTACATTTCATATCTAGACTAATAAACTTCCTCTACCACCTGGCATTTTTTAAAAATCCAGTACATTTTTCATCTGATGAGTGAACATATTCTAAACAAATAGCAGTAAATAGACCTTTATTTCAAAGGAAACTTGCTCCTGTGCCTGGTATTTTTTTTCTTTTTTTTTTAATAAAATATATTATTTTACATATTCTGAAAATTAATATAGCATTTACTTTTTATATTTTAAAAGTGAAAGGACAAATATATAAGTTTGAAATATAGACATGGCTGGAGTGTAGAAATCTGATTCATACCTTATAAGAGGTTAATTTGTTCTTTTGGGTAAAGGTTCAACATGGAGGGGATAAGAAAACTCACAAAATCCATTATTGGGATAAATAGCCTTTTGCTATTTATTTATTTGTCAATGTTGTTGTTGTACTTAACTATTTAAATAATTGCTATTGTATTTAACTGTATAAAAAGGACACAGATATAATTCAAAATTTGACTCAAAACATTATCATTGACCAATATCTCAGGTGACCATGCAATTTATTATCTAAACCTCAGCATTTCTAAAAGTAAAGTGCATTCTTTAAATAAGTAAATGAATATAATTTTTGAAAAATCTGTTTATCAAATAGCAACTTTTTACATGTTGAAATTTACTAAGTTACTCTTTTTAAAAAGTATTTTCCAAAAATATTTGGGTGAAAAAAATATATATGCAGTGTGTATTTATACATCTATATACAAAATAGAACATATCAAATATCCAAATGAATTGATTACCCAAATGTTTAAAATAAATAAAATATTGTTCTAATTATCATTCTCATTATTAAAAATAGGTTTAATGAGATTGACATTCCTAAGATGGCAGAGTAAGAGTTTCCAACCTTCATGTTCTCATAAAAATAACAATTTTAACAATAACCTATGAATAATAATCAAAGAATTATCAAAGGAACTCAGTGAACTTCAAAAGAACACAGACAACTAAGTAAAATAATAATAATAATAATAAACACAGCCGGGTTTGGGGTGCACACCTGGAGTCCCAGCTCTTCATGAGGCTGAGGTAGGAGAATTGCTTGAGCCCACGAGGCAGAACTTGCAGTAAGCCAAGATAGCACCACTGCACTCCAGCCTGGGTGATACAGCAATAGAGTGAAAGTCCTTAAAAAAAAAAAACCTCAGAAACAAAACCTTAAAAGTTCAGCAAAGATAAACCATAAAAAATGATGAAAAATAAATCCTGGAACTTATGAGTACAATATCTGAAGTAAAAATTAATTAACAGCAGACTTCATCAGTTAAAGAATCAGTAAACTTAGAAACAGACTATTTGATTACACATTTAAAGGAACAAAAGAAAAAGTGTATAAAAAAGGGTGAAGAAATGCTACAGGACTGGGGCATCACCATTAAACAAGCCAATATACACATTAAGGGAATCTCAGAAAGAGCAGAGAGACAGAGACAAAAGTATAAAGACCATTTGAAGAAATAACACAAAACTTTACAAAACTAAAGGAAATGAACGGACAAATCCATGTAGCTCAAAAATCTTCAAATAGATTGAGGGCATGACAAGACAAGAAAATTATAGGTTAGCATTTCTGTTGAACATAGATGTGAAATCCTCAACAAAATACTAGCAAACAGATGCAATAGTGCATTAAAAGGTTTGTAAACCTTGATCAAGTGAGATTTATCTCTGAGATGCAAGAATGATTTAACATACACAAATAATCAACGACACCACATTAATAGAATGAAGGAGAAAAATCATATAGTAAACTCAATAATTGTAAAAATATATTTAACAAAATTCAACATCTTTTTATAATAAAAACTGTCAATAAATTAGATATAAAAGGAATGCACCTCACCATTATAAAGGTTATGTATAATAAGCCCATAACACACATTATACTATAATGAAAACATGGAAGGTTTCCCTCTATGATCAGGAGCAAGATAAGGATACCTACTCTCATCACTTCTATTCAACATAGTATTGGATGCCCTGACCAGAACAATTATAAAACAAGAAATAAAAGGCATTCGAATTTGAGAAAAATAATAAATTTTTATTCATCTGCAATGAGATGATGTTATCTGTTGAAAACACTAAAGACTCTACCAAAATCTTAAAACTAATAAATGAATTGAGCAATTTTGGAAGATACAAAAATCAACGTACAAAAACTGGTAGCACCTCTCTACATGAACAACAAATCACCCTAAAAAGAAATTAAGAACGCAATCCCACTTACATTAGCCTCAAAAAGGATAAAATACTTAGGTATATATTTGACCAAGCAGATGAAAGATCTATGCACTTAAAATTATAAAATATTGATAAAAATTTATACTAGACCCCCCAAAATGGAAAGATGTCCACTGTAGAAGAAATGGCAATTGCTAAATTGTCCATACTACCCAAAGTGTCTTACAGATTCAATGCAATCTGTATCATAATTCCAACAGCATCTTTTATCAAAATAAAAAAAATCCTAAAATTAGTATGAAACCCTCTACTCCCTCCCCCCAAAAAGGAAATAGTCAAAGCAATGTTAAGCAAAAGCAAACCTGAGGGTATCATACTTTCTTATCTCAGGAATTTTGGGATTTTTAAAAAAATTTCTGTGGAAAATACTGTTGGAATTATGATTGGATTGCATTGCCTGTGTAGATTACTTTAGTTACTGTGGACATTTTAACAATTGTTAGTTCTTCCAATACATTGGTTATCTTCCTCTTTATTTGGATCTTTTTTCATTTGTTCCTCTGAACGTGTAATAAAAACAGTATAATTTTGGCACAAAAGTATACACAGAGACCAATGGAATAAAATAAACCAGAACTAAAACTACACAAACATAGCCAACTACTTTTCAACAATGATGTGAAACATACACAATTTGGAAAGGATAATGTTTTCAATATGTGACCCTGAGAAAACTGTATATCCATATGCAAAATAATAAAAATCAACACTTATATTAAATAAGGCACAAAAATAAACTCAAAATGAGTTAAATACATAAACATAACCTTTGAATTATTAAAACTCCTAGAAGAAAACATAGAAAAAAAGCTCCTTTATATTGGTCTTGGCAATATTATTTTGTAAATGACACCAAAAGCAAGCACAGACAACAAAAGCAAAAATAAACAAGTGGGATTACAGTGAACTAAAAACTTTCTTCCCAGCAATGTAAGCAATCAACATAGTAAAATGCAACAAGTGTAAGGGAAGACTATATTGTCAAACTTTTTATACATTAAGGAGCAAATATCCAAAATATACAAGGATTTCATACAAGAGAATTCTGGCTTCCCGAGAGGCCGGCACGTCTGCCGGGGACTCTTGGCCAGCAAGAGGGTCCCAACCTGAATAGGGGAGTGCGTGGAAGAAAAGGTAGACAGACAAGCAGGGTCTGGAGAGCTGAATAAGCAGTACTTGAACAGCAATGCTTAAACAGCAACTTTATTTTGCACATGGTTAGTATATATATTTTTTGCCTTTAGTAATTACAGAAACAAATACCATGGTAATTACAGCAGCAAATAGCATTGTCTTATACATGAAAGGGAACAGAAAGTTCTTGGGATACAAGCTCAGGTAGCAGATAAGAACAATGGCAAAAGCAGAAACACAATCAGGTACCCTCAAGACATGCAGATGGTTGTTATTATCTGGGAGGGGAAACCTATAGTTAAAATGTTAATGATCCTATACAAGGCACCAGAGAGGCAGTAAACCTATTATCTTAGTAAACAGCAGTCACAAGAACAAGCATAGGACCTCACAATAGTGGGTAAACAAAGTCATAAAAAACAGGAACAGAAAATAGCTTTTTAACACAATTAAACACCTCTTTCTTAGCAAAACAGAGA
>PVKP010006085.1:0-29464 GCA_004027715.1 Plecturocebus donacophilus | reverse complement strand
TCTCCAACGGGAAACTGTGTCCAGGCTCAAGCTCACCATATGGCGAGGCCCAATTCCGAGGGGTCTCACTTGGGAACGAACCCCACAGTGAATAACAAAAATATAAATAATATAATTTTTTAAATAGGCAAAATAACTTGAATAAATGTTTCTCAAAAGAAAACATAGAAAAAGCTACTTGATATATGAAAAGGTACTCAACATCACTAATCATCAGAGAAATGCATATCAAAAACACAATGAATATCACCTCATAACTGTTAAGTTGACTATTAAAAAAAATAAAATTTTGATGGTGATGATGTGATGGAAAGGGAATCCTCTGACACATTGTATGGGAAAGTAAATTGGAATACCCATCATGGAAAACAGTATGAAATTCTTTAAAAAGTTAAAAATAGAACTACAATTTAATCCAGCAATCCTATTTTAAGATAGATATCCAAGGAAATTGAATCAGGATCTTGAAGGGATATGTGCACTCTTATGTTCATTGCAGCATTATTCACAATAGTCAAGATATGGAAAAACACAAATGGTTATCAATTGAGGAATGAACAAAGAAAAAGTATTATATACATACAATGGAATATTATTCAAACTTGAAAGAAGATAAGATTCTTTCATTTACAACAAGATGAATGAACCTGATGGGCATTATTCTAAGACACAAAAAGACAAATATTGTATAATCTCACTTCTATGTAGAATCTAAAATGGTCAAACTCATAGGAGCAGAGAGTAGAATGGTGGTTGTCAGAGGGGTTAGAAAGGGTGGTGGAGAGAGGAGTAATCACTAAATATATTGTACAAAGTTTCAGGTATTCAAGATTACATAAATTTAATAGATTTACTATACAATATAGTGCCTACAGCTAATGACAGGGTACTTTATACTTAACCTACACCTTAAAAGGAAAATAGATCTTACATTAAATGTTCTTATCACAAAAAATTTTTTAAATTTAACAATAATAATAATAATAATAAAGGGATTTGAGGAAATGTTGGGAGGTAATGGCCTTGATGGAAGTGATGGTTTCTTGGGTTGTATGTTTATCTTCAAACTTATCATGATGTATATATTTTTATATGTCAACCTTACCTCCAAATATTGGTTTTAAATATGATTACTGCTTTTATATTCTTATTTTTAAGCTGTATCCTCTAGTACTGAATCATAAGAATTTTTCTCAAGAATTTTTTCAGCTCTTATTAATGTTAATTTCTTAATTTGCTTCAAAATACTACATTTTACAGTTAACAAATTGCAAGTGCTTGACACTTTCAATTGCCTTTTCTTTTTG
This sequence comes from Plecturocebus donacophilus, assembly GCA_004027715.1. Classification (NCBI taxonomy): domain Eukaryota; kingdom Metazoa; phylum Chordata; class Mammalia; order Primates; family Pitheciidae; genus Plecturocebus; species Plecturocebus donacophilus. Next base: position 28,157 of record PVKP010006085.1, on the reverse strand, counting down.
GAAAATAATATTTTGACTTGAAGAAATACTTTGTCCTCAGATACTGTGGTTTTGCTATACTCATAACCAAAATGCAAATATAGAATATATTTATTCCAGTTTGTTTTCATTTTAGAATATACATGCATATTATACACAAATATATGATTATACACACATATATAATAGTAAATGTTTTCAACTACTATTATTTGAACTAGTATAAATTGTAGTATCCAGTTACAGTATTATTTTGGTTTGGCTTACTGATGATATGTTCTACAGATGAAATATAAGCAGAAGATTGTGTGTGTGTGTGTGTGTGTGTCTGTGTGATCTGTGTGTGTATGATTTCCAAGATTTCTTCAAAAGAGAGGTGTCAAGATTCTTCATACCTTTATTCTTCTTGTCAGTATTGTATTTTCAGTCAATTATTTAAATGAAGTACCAGTTTAGAAGCCATATTTAACCATAAGATTCACTTAAATGTCAAGTACATTTTTGTTATTCTTTGTCAGTCATTCTTCCTATGTCTCAGTCATTTTTGTCTAGCAAATAATTGTTTTATAACAAATCATGATAATATATTCATGGAGGCTTTAGTACAATATTAAGAGAGTGTTAAAGTCCTATACAATTATTTTTAAAACTTTTATAAAAGATTTTTTCAGAATTATCTATATATAGTATTCATAAATTGACCTATTTCTCTGTATTTCATTTTAGAAAAAAGAAAATATGTATAGTAATCAAGAGTAGTCAAATATTGAAATAAAACTGGTACAAAATATCTATATTTTAAGAGTTAAAATTTTCTATCATAAAAATACTCTACATTTTGCTTTGTTTTGTTTTGTATCATGCTCAAAATGTAAATGGTCAAAGTATTTTACCACTAAATGAAAACAAGCATTAACTACACATTCCCAAATCTGTTTCTGTGGAATGCTGATAGCTACAGGAGGCAGAGAAATTCTAAGCAGACAGAAGTTGGTCCCTGGCCAAACCCCACCTTCCAGCTGAAAAGCCTGAAATCTGCAGCCCAAAGCGAGAATTTCCATCTATGTATGTCTGCTCTCTTTTGATTAGTTCGTTCTGCATAATGTATTTTTATCCATCGAATATTGCCTTTTCAGAAACTACCTGTGGCCTGCTCTGCACCTCATCCCGTGCCTATAAAGAACCCAGACTCAGCCGGCAGAGAGGAGAAGCAGGTGGACATCAGGGAGAAGCACCTGGACATTGGGAAGAAGCAGTTGGACACTGGAGAGAGGCAGCTTGACTTCAGAGATGGCAGCTGGACATCAAAGAGAGGCAACTTGACTTCAGAAGACGGTGGCTAGATGAGGCAGAGAGTGAACTTCATACAGCCAAGAAAAGAATCAGTGACCTGGAGGAAAGGCTAATACAACTTTCCCAAAATAAAATGTAAAGATAAAATAGAGTGAGATAATAGCTGAAAACTTTCCAAAGTGATTGTCAGATGCAAAATCTCAGAGTGAGGAAACTGAGAGATTACTTAGCAAAAATCCAAAATAATATGAAAGCAAAAAAGGAAGAAGGAAGGAAGGAGGGAAGAGAAGGGAAGGAGAAAAGGAAGAAAAGAAGGAAGGAGGGAAGGAAGGAAGGAAAAAAGAAAGGAAGAAAGGAAGGAAGGTGGGAAGGAAGGAAGAGCGGAAGGAAAGAAGGAAGAAGGAAGGGAAGGAAAGAAGAAAGAAAGGAAGAAAGGAGAGAAGGAAGAAAGGAAGGAAAGAAGGAAGGAGGGAAAGGAAGCAATGAAAGAAGGAAGAAAGGAATGAAAGAAGAAAGAAAGGAAGGAAGGAAAGGAAGAAAGGAAGAAAGGAAAGGATGAAGTAAGGGAGGAAAGAAAGAAGAAAGGAAGGAAGGAGGGAAGGAGAGAGGAAGGGGAGAGAGGGAGAGAGAGTAAGAAAAATACATAAATGTGCATATTTTAAATGAAACAAATAAAAATGTAAAAAAATAAAATACATCTATTTAAAAGTAAAAGAACTTACAGGAGCAAGAATGATAACTAGAATAAATTTCTCATCTGAAAATATGAAAGCAAATAACACTGGAGTAATATGTTTAATATTGAAGAAAAAATTAAAATATGAATTTGTAATCCTATGTTCAATGAAATTATCCTTCAAAGTAAATAGAATAAAGTTATTCTCAAACTAAGACTAAAGGGATTTATTGTTAGCTGTCCTGATACGCAGAAATGTTAAAGATTTTCTTCAGAAAAAAAGGAAGGGACAGTTATATAGGTCGAAACCTGTATCTACATAATAAAAGGAAGAGTGTTAAAGAGAAAAAATATTATCTTTCAATTTTCTTATTTTCTTTAACTGCTGTAAAAGGTAACTGTTTTCTTAAGGTAATAATTATAGTAACAATGTATTTGTTGCTTATAGCATATGGAGAAATGTAAAAGAAATGTTACAAGGTTTATAAATCCTCTAAAAGCTACCTACAGTACATAGGAAATAGAGTACTATTAATGATGGTGAACTTGGAGTAAGTAAAAATGCATATTGTAAACTACAGGGTAACTACTGGAAAAAAAGAGAAGAAAATCATTATGTTGATATAAGAGAACTAAAAATGAAATCATGTAAAATGCTCAAATAAAAATAGTGAATGCAGAAAATGGAGCCTCCGACAAACATGCAAACATGGGTAATATCAATTCAAATACTTCAATAATTATTTTATATATGACTGATCTAAAATACTAATTAAAATATAGAAATTGGCAAAGTGGATACAAAACAAATTTCAACTTACTATCTACAACTCTATATACTGTCTGGAGGAAAACCAGTTCAAATATGAAGCCACTGAGAGGTTAAAGTTAAAAGGATAAAGACAAGTATGCCATGCTAACATTAATCAAAAGAAAGCTGTAGTAGCTCTAATAATCCAGACAAAGTAGATTACAGAAAGAAAAATATTGGGGCCAAAGACGAGTACCATATAATGCTAAAGGGAATAATTCCCCAAGAAGAAATCATGTCTATGTCTACGTACCTTACTATAGAACGTCAAAACAATACATGGCAAAACTGACAGAACTAAAAGGAAACATTAGTGTGAATTCATCTTAGTTTAATATAAATGCTTATGTTACACACAGAAATATGTATAGCTATGTGAATACATACAAGCTAGTGTATACACATAGATCTCCTTGCTCTGTAACTGAGAAGGCCTAGAAGCAACAAGCACACACACCTAGAAGACAGACACAAACACAGAACATTTTTTTATTTTTAATGAATTCTCTGGTGGTAAATAGGCCAGATTTTACATGAATATATTGCATGATGCTAAGGTTTGGAGTAGGCATCCTATCACCCAGATACTGAGCATAGTACCCAATAGGTACTTTTTGCCCCATTTCCCTCTCCTTACCTCCATTCTCTGGTAGTCCTTATTGTCTATTGTTCCCATCTTTACCTCCATTTGTACTCGGTGTTTAGCTCCCACTTATAAGTGAGAACATGTGGTGTTTTGTTTTCTTTTCCTGTGTTAATTTGCTTGGAGTAATGGTCTCTAGCTGCATCTATATTGCTGCAAAGGACATGATTTTCTTCTTTTTCATGGCTGCATAGCTTTCCATGCTATATATATATACCACAGTTTATTTATCCAGTCCACCATTGACAGGCAATTCGATTAATTCCCTGCCTTTGCTATTGTGAATAGTATTGCAATAAACATAGAAGTGCATGTATCTTTTTGGTAAAACGATTTATTTTCCTTTGGGTATATGCTGAGTAATAGGATTGCTGTGTTGAATAATGGCTCTGTTTTAATTATTTGAAAAACCTAAAAACTGCTTTGCATAGTGGTTGAAATAATTTTTTCCCCCAAAGCCTCAGCAGTATCTGTTATTTTTATTTTATTTTTTACCTTTTCCTATTAGCCATTCTAACTGGTGTGAGATGTTATCTCATTATGGTTTTGATTTGCATTTCTTTGATAATAAGTGATAATGACCACTTTTTATATGTTTTTGGCCATTTGTATGTCTTCTTTTGAAAAGTGACTTTGCCCAATTTTTTTTCTTTTTTCTTTTCTTTTTTTTTTTTTTAGCTGTACTTTATGTTCTGGGGTACATGTGCTGATCATGCAGGATTGTTGCATAGGTTACATACTTGGCAAGGTGGTTTGCTTCCTCTGTAACTGGCATTTCTCCCCATGTTATCCCTTCCTTACTCCCACCCCAACTGGCCCCAGTGTGTAATGCTCCCCTCTGGGTTTCCCTGTGTTCTCATTGTTCAATACCCACTATGAGTGAGAAGATGCAGTGTTTGGTTCTCTGTTCTTGTGTCAGTTTGCTGAGAATGATAGTTTCCAGATTCATCCATGTCCCTGCAAAGGACATGATCTCATCCTTTTTTAAGGCTGCATAGTATTCCACGGTGTATGTGCCACATTTTCCCTGTTCAGTCTATCATCGATGGGTATTTGGGTTGGTTCCAAGTCTTTGCTATTGTAAACAGTGCTGCAATGAACATTTGTGTGCATGTGTCCTTATAATAGAACAATTTATAATCCTTTGGATATATACCCAGTAATGGGATTGCTGGGTCAAATGGAATTTCTATTGGAGATCTTTCTAATTGCTTGATGAAGGTCTTAACACTATAAACTTTGAATACTGCTTTACTCACAAACAAAAGATTTTGGTAAGTTGTGTTTATATTTTCATTCATTTAAAAGAGTTTTTTATTTTTCTTCTAATTTCAATGTTCATCCAGGACTTATTCAGAAGCCAGTTCTTTAATTTCCATGTATTTGTGTAGTTTTGAGATATTTTCTTGATATTGATTTATATTTTTAAAAGTGTATGCTTGGTATGATTTCAATTATTTTAATGTATTGAGACTTGCTTTATAATTGGGCATATGGTCAATTTTAGAATACGTTCCATGTGCAGATGAGAATATATATTCTGCGGTTATTGGGTATTCTGTATAAATGTCTATTAGGTCCACTTGGTTAACTGTTGAGTTTATGTCTACAATTTCTTTGTTAGTGTTCTGCCTCAATAATCTAACACTGTCAGTGACTATTGAAACCATTCCATATTATGGTGTGACCATGTGTTTTTGTAAGTTAAGAGGGACTTGTTTAATGAATACAAGTGCTCCAGTGTTGGGTGTGTACTTATGCAGGATAGTTAAATCTTCTTGCTGACTCGAACTCTTTTTCATTATGCAGTGTCCTTCTTTGTCCTTCTTAATTGTTGTTGGTTTAGTCTGTTTTATTTGATGTAAGAATAGTAAACCCTCCGTTTTTGTTTTTCGTTTGCATGGTAAATTTTTCCCCATCCATTTACTTTGAGCTTGTGGGTCTCGTTAAATTTGAGATGAGTCTCTTGAAGACAGAAGATGGTTGGGTCTTTCTTGTTTTCTTTTTCACTCAGTTTGCCACTCTATTCCTTTTAAGTGCAGTGTTTAGACCATTTACATTTAGGGTTACTATTAATAAGTGAGATTTTAATTTTGTTATCATGTTGTTAGCTGGTGGTTTAGTAGAACCAATTGTGTATTTTCATAATATCTTTGGGGCATGTGTTATGTTTTTGTGGTAGTAGATGTTGTTCTTTTGTTTCTATGTTTAGCATTCACTTAAGGACATCTTGTAAGGCTGGTCTAGTTGTAATAAAGTTCCTCAGCATTTGCTTGTCCACAAAGGATTTTATTTCTTCTGCTCTTGTGAAGCCTAATTTGACGGGATATGTAATTCTTAGTTAGATTTTCTTTTGTTTATGGACACTGATAATACCTTCTTAGCCTCTTCTGGCTTGTAAGGTTTCTCCTGGGAGGTTCACTGCCATCCTGATGATGTTCCCTTCTTAATTGAGCTGACTTTTTCTCTAGCTGCCTTTATGGTTTTTTTTTTCCTTTCACATTGACCTTAGTGAATCTGATAACTGCATAGTTATTCATCTCCTTGGGGATGGTCATCTCACATAGTATCTCACTGGGGTTCTCCTTATTTCTTGAATTTGCACATTAACCTCTCCAGCAAGATTGGGGAAATTTTTATGGACTAGATACTCAAATATGTTTCCAAATTGCTTACTTTCCCTTCTGTTTCAGAAATGCCAGTGAGTTGAAAGTTTTGTTTCTTTACTTAATCCCATATTTCTCTGAGGTTTTGCTAATTTTATTCAACTATTTTTAAAATTTATTTTTGTCTGAGTTGATTTGAAAAAATGAATCTTTATCTTGGAGATCTTTTCCCTTAGCTTAGTCTACTCTGCTGTTAATATTTTCAGTTGTATTATAAACTTATTGCAGTGAATTTTTCAGTTCCAGAAATTTAGTTTGATTCTTTCTTAAAATGTGTATTTCATCTTTCAGCTCTTGGATCATTTTACTGGATTCCTTGGATATCTTGGACTGGGTTTCAACATTTTTTGGAATTTCAGTGAGCTTCCTTGCCATACAGATTCTGACCTCTATATCTGTTATTTCAGTCTAGTTAACAAGCACTGCTAGAGAGTTAGTGGGCTTGTTTGGAGGTAATGGGATGCAATGGCTATTTGCATTGCCAGAGATCTTTCACAAATTCTTTCTCACTGGAGAGGGTTAGCCTTCCTTTAACTGTGTTGTTACTTGACTGTCATAAATTGGCTTTGTTTCCGGTTGCTTTCAAAGGGCCAAGGCTCTGTAAAGAATCTTTATTTGTGACTGGATTTTTGCCATGCGTTTCGTCAGTATTTTTCTTTTGTTTAAAGACAGAGTTTTGCTCTTGTTGTCAGGCTGGAGTGCAATGGTGAAACAGCAGTTCCCTGTAACCTCTGCCTCCCAGGTTCAAGTGATTCATCTGCCTCAGCCCCCTGAGTAGCTGGGATTACAGGCACCCACCATCATGCCCCATTTTTTGTATTTTTTTTTAGTAGAGACAGGGTTTCATCATGTTGGCCAGAGTGGTCTCGAACTCCCTACCTCTGGCAATTCACCCACCTCGGCTTCCCAAAGTGCTGGGGTTACAGGCATAAGCCACCGTGCCCTGCCTCATTGGTATTTAATCAGCAGAATATTTTTGGTATTGCAGTTATCCGCTGCGATCCAGTGGATGGCACTTAAGAGTAATCGCTGACACATAGGTTTGCACCCAACCATGCTGTACTCAATCATTTTTGTATTTTCACACATTCACAGCTGTGCTCTGTGGGTGTGAGTTGAGAGACAATCTCCCACTAGTCTGCTCCTGGGCCTTGGGGGACCTCTCACCGATCACTGGCACTATGACTGTACTTCTTTTTCAAATGGTCCTGGCTGCAGGGCCCCTTTGAGCACAGTACTTGGCTGGGAGATAGGCCACACCCTTCCTGGGCCAGCCCTGTGAAGGAAGGCATGCCCCACTCCAACTCCAGCCCACGAATTTATACGTCTCACCATTCTCAGTGTTCTGAGAATGGAGGCTTCTCAACTTGAGTGCCAGCTAAAGAACTCAGCTCTGTACTCCCAAGGTGCACATTGCAGCCCTGAGGTACCAGGTTCAGCCTGCAGCTCTCCTCTGGAACCTTAGGATCAGTCACTGGCTGTGCTGGAGGATCTGAAGTGCTTCCAGCCCACTGAGAAAATGCTCAGGTAGAGCTGATTGCAAAACACCCAGGCTGGACAGCAGAGGCTGCACTATGTGCATGCTCCAATGGGACAGCTAAACAAGAGCCCTGGGAAGGGTTGGAGGGAAGGAAGGTTTACAGAACAGATATACCCCAGGGGAAGCCAAACCTGCCCTCACTTGGCCCAATGGCCAGCTGAGACTAGAGATACTCAGAGAGAAATAGAGAGCCTTGGAAGATATGCAGTTTATGGCTACATTCCACTGCAGCTGCCCTCTGTGCAGAAGACCCTGGATTCCATCCAGGCTGGAAGTTGGTCTATGCCTACTCTCTGAACAGATCCCTCTGCTAGTTCAAAGGTTTGAGGGGTGTGGAATCTCTTACAGCTAGGATTCCAAAGGTCTGCAGTGAGAATAGGCTGTCCCCCTGTCCTTTCATTCACTCCTTCCCTATAAACCATTCCAGGCTGAGAACTAGCTGTAGTATTTGGCAATCCCACGAGGGTTTCCAGCTTCTTCCAACTTCAGCCTCAGTGTCTCTGTTATCTATCAACTCTTGGTATTTCCTCTCCAGAGAGCTGCTTAAAGTATGTTGTTCTACTCAGTATTTTGGTCTCTCTTCATGAGGGTGGCACTTCCTGGCTGTGTCTAGTCAGTCATCTTGTCCCCCTCAGAACGTGCTTTTTAATACTGTACTCTAATAAAATGATGAAGGATTCTTATATACATGACAGATTCTAGGGCTAGAGGGGAAAATCTACAGGTAAGCCTGGAACTTGTTGCAGTATGAGAAAATAAGAAACTCTTTAAAAAAATAAAACAGCAATTCCTTCACATTGATTAGGGTACATCAAATGGACACCAGAGTCAACTGGAAGGGAGCCTGATGGCAAATGTCAGCAAGACAGTACATTAAATTGTATTGTATTTTAGCCCAAAATATAAAATACATGCCAGTGGTTTTATACCAATACCATTAATTAAATAAATATATAGGGAAGAATACACAAATCTCCTGTTCAGAATTCGAAATAATTTATGTACATATCCTTAATCCAAGGATATAAGACATAACCTTTCACTCCTTAAGTGCAGGCTTTGCCTTGAGCCTTCCTGAGAGTACAGTATAGAAATAGGGATAAAGAGAAATAACTTTTCAGTGAAGAATCCTCTCCAGGCAAGGGATTACAATTAACTGCAACAGAGATAAGTCATTATTAACAGTATGTATCACTGAATTAATGTCAGGAGAATGGTACTTTATTTCTGTGGTCCAACTTCCAAGAACACATTACCCCCATCAAATCATGAGGAAAATAGCAGTCAAATCCCAGTTGATGGACATTTTACAAAATACCTAATTTCTCAAAACTGTCCAAACTAGGAAATTATGGAAAACTATCTCAGTAAAGAGGAACTTAAGGAGATATGACTACTAAATAATGTGGTATTATTTTTGAAATGCTGAATTGGAATATTAGAATATTATATATATATATATATATACACACACACACATTTAAGTGTGTATATGCATATACATACATATATGTACACATATATGTGTATATATATTATATTCTAATATATACATATATATGTGTATATACACACACACATAAATACATATATGAGGAAAACTATGAAAATCTAAATGAAGTGTAGAGTTTGGTTAACAATGCCCCAATACTGGCTCATTAGTTGTGACAAATGTGCCGTACAAATATGTCATTAATAATAGTGGAAACTAGATATACCAGAATGCTTAAAATTAGAAAGAATTACAAAGCCAACAGTGGGTGAGGATATACATCAAAACCAACCAAACAAATGAAAAATAAAGACAAAACTCTCATTCATTGCTGTGTATACTGTAAACGGTTACATTCACTTATACTAAAAGCAAAAACAATTTTCTCAGTACAAGAATGCAGTACTATGTTTTCTTCAGAGAGAATTGAGTCATGAGAAGGTCACATGGTTTGGATCTGTGTCCCCACCCAAGTTTCATATGGAATTACAATCTCCAGTGTGGGAGGAGGAGCCTGGTGGGAGGTGACTCAACAAAGAGGTCAGAGCTTTCCTAAATGGTTTAGCGTCATCTTTACTGGGTAATGTTACTTGGTGATATACAGCGAGTGAGTTCTCATGGAATATGCGTTTTTGAAAATGTGTAGCATCTCTTCCCTCCCTTTCTCCTGCTCCTGCCATGTAAGACACTGGCTCTCACTTTGCCTTCCGCCTTGAGTAAAAGCTCCCTAAGGCCTCCTCAGAAGCAGATGCTGCTATGTTCTCTGTGTATCAATTAAACCTTTTCTTTATAAATTACCCAGTCTCAGGTATTTCTTTACAGCAATGTGAGAACGATCTAATACTGGGGGATATACAAGGCATACTTCTAGAGTGCTAGTAATAATGGTCTATTGCTTAAGTGGTGTTGTATAGTTGTATTCATTTTGTAGTGATATATGGAGATGTATATTTAAAATTGTTATATTTTCTTGAATGTATGATGTACCACCATAGAAAAGTATACTAAGATATTTTCTTATTATCACTATATCCTTATTTACAAATATGTAGAATAACATTTTTTAACTTTGAATTTGGAAATAATTTTAGATTTGACAGAATCATATAGATGATTACAAAATTATATAGACAATGCTTATATATGATTCTCTGAGCATTTGTAATGTATGTTCAAGCCTGTGTATATAACCATAATGCAGTTATGAAAACATACAATAGGCCAGGCACAGTGACTCGTGCCTGTAATCCCAGCTTTCGGAAGCTGAGGTGGGTGGATCACCTGAGGTCAGGAATTCCAGACCAGCCTGGCCAATGTGGTGAAACCCTGTCTCTACTGAAAATACAAACAATTAGCCAGGCACGGTGGCAGGCACCTGTAGTCCTAGCTATTCGGGAGGCTGAAACAGGGGAATCACTTGAATCTGGGAAACAGAGGTAGCAGTGAGTGGGGACCACACCATTTCACTCCAGCCTGGGCAACAAAGTGAGACTCCATCTCAAAAACAAACAAACAGAAAACATACAATAAGGCAATAAGGGCCGGGCGCAGTGGCTCACACCTGTAATCCCAGCACTTTGGGAGGCCAAGGCAGGCAGATTGCCTGAGCTATGGAGTTCAAGACCAGCCTGGGCAACAGAGTAAAACCCCATCTCTACTAAAATACAAAAAATTAGCTGGGCATGGCAGCATGGCCTGTAGGCCCAGCTACTCTGGAGGCTGAGGCAGGAGAGGTGCCTGAAGGCTAGGGGTGCGGGGAGGGGGGTGGAGGTTGCAGTGAGCTGAGATGGCACCACTGCACTCCCACCTGGGTGACAGAGCAAGACATTGCTTCAAAAAACAAATAAAAAATACAATAATAAAATCAGTATTTTCACAATAGTATTAATTAAATTATAGCTTCTATTCATATTATATTAGGCTTTCTATTTATGTATTTTTTGTTTTCAGAATTTATTTCCGCTTCCTACCTCATTGCATTTCATTGTCATTTCCTTCATTTCCTATAATCTATGGCAGATTCTCAATTTGTCCACTACCTTCACACTTTCACACTTCTAAATGTTACTGGTCGAGTATTTTATAGGCTATGGGTTTTTTCTGGTTTCATCATGGTTACATTGAATATCATAGAAGTAATACGCTCTTCTTAGTGCATCATATCCAGGAGTACATAATCTCTACACATCTTACTACTGCTGATGCACATGATAATCAGTTGATCAAAGTGGTGACTGTTGGTTTTCTTTATGGCATGGTTGTCATTTTTATTTGTCTAATTAATATGTATCTTGGAGGAGATACTATGAGATTATGCAAGTATTACGTTTCCCTGGGAACTTTCAACCATTGGTTTGAGCTTCTATTAATTAATCAATGTTGCCTGCAACAATTATTACCATAGTGTTAATCTAATGGTGATTCTGAATTTCCCACATTATGATGGGGCAAAAAATATATATTGGGGAAAGGATACACTGTTAAATAAATTATCCTGGAAAAAATGTATATCAATTTGCTGAAAAATGAAATTGGATCCCTCTCACCATACATAAAAATAAACTCAAGATGAACTAAAGACTTAAATATCAGATCACAAACTATAAAACTAGTAGAAAAAAACATACAAAAACACTTGAGAACATTGGTCTAAATGAAGATTTTATGTTTCAAAAACACTGAAAATAAAAATAAAAACAGACAAATAGGACTTAGTCAAATTTAAAATCATCTGCATAACAAAGGAAACAATAAACATATTAAATGGACAACCTTAAATGGAGAAAATATTTTCAAACTATTACTCCAACAAAGGATTAATATTCAAAATATATACTTAGCCACTCAACAGTTAAAAAAAAACTGATTAAAAAGTGGGCAAAGCACACGGGTACACATTTCTCAAACAAAGATATACAAATGGTCAATACATATGTGAAACAAATGATCATTACTAGTCATCAAGGAAATGTAAATCAAAATCCCAGTGACATCTCATCTTCCCTTAGTTAGAATGGATAGTATTAAAAAGACAAAAAAAAAAAAAAAAAAAAAAAAAAAAAAAAAAAAAAAAAAAAAAAAAAAAAAAAAAAAAAAAAAAAAAACAGATGTTGGCAAGTATACAGAGAAGAGAGAACTCTTATACACTGTTGGTGAGAATGTAAATTAATTGGGACTCTAGGGAAAACAGTATTAAAGATGTGGAATCAACCTGAGTGCCCATCAACAGATGAATGGATAAAGAAAATGAATGTGTATATGTATATACACACTCACACACACACTAGGATAATACTCAGTATTATTCAGATATAAAAAAATAAAATCATGTCATTTGAAGCAAAAAGCTTATTATGTTAAGTAAAACAAGCCAGACACAGAAAGATAAAGTTCCCATATTCTCACAACTCATTACATGAGTGCTTAAAAAGTTGATCTCTTGGGGTTAGAGAGTAGAAAGATAAACACCAGAGTTTGAGTAAGTTACATGGATGGGAGGAAGGAAGAGATGAAGAGAGGCTGGTTAATTACTACAAACATGCAGTTAGCTAGGAAGTATGAGTTCTAATGTTTCATAGCAGCATGCAGTGGCAATAGTTATTAATCATGTATTGCATATTTCAAAATAGCTAGAAGAAAAGACTTGAAATGTTCCCAACCCATAGAAACAATTAATATTCAAGGTGGTTAATACTCCATATACCCTGAGTTGATCATTATACATTATATGCATGCAACAAGTTATATGTACTTCATGGATGTGTATAACATTATATACTCATAAAAATAAATGAAAAAGAAAAAACATATGGGTTAGTTTTTTTCATGAAAATATACAATTCATACAGTCCTGCCTTTACTAACCTATGAATTCAGAATATAGTGTTTATTTTCAGACCTCCTTTCATCTTTTATGCTATGGTTTCCACTGGACTAATTATTGGAAACAAATTACCTCAAAGGGATTCATTAATATTTCCTAGGATTCCAAGGCACATTATTAAATGTGTGCCAAAGAACAAGCCATATATTTCTTTATCCTAGTGTCTATATCTTTATATCTTGCTACCCAGCTGTCTCGATTGATGATGAGCCTCATGAAGTTTTCTTTCAACTGAACAGAAATGCTTTTAGATTTTGATGTCCACTGATAAACGCATTCCAGAATGCCTAAATGCCTTTAAGATGCAAAGCAATTTATTTTGATTTTGAAACATCTTGGGATATAAAGGGATATTATTTTTGCGGTAAGAAAATGCAATACAATACTTGATTTAGTGTATGCTAGTGTTATTTGGTGGCAGGCTTTCCCCTTGAATATCTGTGGGGTTTTGTGGTGGATCTTTAAAGGAGTGAGAAAAGAAAGTGAAAGAATGAATAAAGGACTAGCTCAAAGTTATTTCTGCTCTGAACCCTCTCAATTCTTATCAGCATACAATATTTTCTAACAAGAGTTTGAATTTGTCCATAAATATAAGACAATGTATACAGGGTAGTGCAAATCTACTCTCATGTAAATTTGAATGTACCTCTCAGAACTGTAAGTATATTTCTTGTTTCCAAATCCAATACAAGAACTTCTAGACTCAGTCATTTTTAATAATAAGTTTATTTAAGTGGACTTTAAAGAATATGTAAGAAACAAAAAACCTTTATCATGCCTTAATCTTTTATATAGTCAGAGTGAAAAATGATCCTTATCATGCCTTAACCTTAGGTATAGTCAGAGTAACAAATGATGTAAACATGTGAGTGAATAAATTCTTTAACAAAAGGAGAAACCTGAGGTGCTGAGGCCACTACTTGTTAGAATTTGCCCTACTGGAAACCTCAGTTAGACAGGGACTGAGGATATTACTAGCTCATGAGTTGCAAATCAAAAATAAAAATATAAAGAGGGCAATGATCCAAATTACATGTAAGTAAAAATGGCCTGAACAAGAATGCTCCTTTAATAGAATAAAATAAAATAATATAATTAAAAATGTTTGCCTCCGGGGAACAAAACTGCATGAGGTGAATGAAGAGACTGAGGTTTGTTAAGATTTTTTAGTGCATTTTGATATTTTTAACCTTGACTTTACATATTTTGCTATTTTCACATTTAATTTATTGAAAAAACTTCAATGTGTGTTTCCTCATGTGACACAAATATTACTAATCAATTAAGGCTTGTGTTATTTTATGTGAATTGTCAAAAGAGAGTTTCCTCTTGGAATAAAGAAATAAAATAGAATACAATAGTATGAACTCTGAACTCAAAGAATCCAGTTTCAAGTTCAAATCCTGTCACTGACCACTCTAGATAAATATTTTTCTTCTAAAAACGGTGACAGTAAGAGGCTGCTAACCTGTACTGGAAAACAGCATTGTTGTGTGAACCAAATGTGATAATGCAGATTTTCCTTTGAGACATGTAAAATCTACTATGAATTATTATTCTTACCAAAACCATAAAAATTTAAGATATACATGAAAACGTTATATTATGATGGCAACAATTGCTGGACGTCATATCTTGCTAAGTTCATAAACATTGTGTATACAATTGATGTCCAGATTGTCTTTTCATTGAATAAAATTATTATTATTATTATTATTTTGAGACAGAGTCTTGCTCTGTCGCCAGGCTGGAACACAATGGCGCAGTCTCGGCTCACTGCAACCTCCGCCTCCCGGGTTCAAGCGATTCTTCTGCCTCAGCCTCCCACATAGCTGGGACTACAGTCGCATGCCAAACACCTGGCTAATTTTTGTATTTTTTTTTAGTAGACGGGGTTTCACCATGTTGGCCAGGATGGTCTCGATCTCTTGACCTCTTTACCCAACCGCCTTGGCCTCCCAAAGTGCTGAGATTACAGGCGTGAGCCACCACGCCCGGCCAAAATTATTTTTATGCTACTTAATATACTTAAGGCTCTTTTTGTCTCAGAATAATACTATACTAGCTTCCAATATATTGCTTACCAGTGGTTTTCTTTGGACAGTAATGACTATATGTATGCTAACACATTTTGGTCAGTCTCTTTTAATTTGCAAATGATTCCTGTTATCTTTGGTCTCTAGAAATGGTCTAAGATGGTGATCCAAAACAGAGTATTTTTTTCATTACAGGTTTAAAAGCCAACACTGTATTAATTTCCCATAAAGGGCTTATAATAATGGGCTACACTTATCCTTCCAAAAAATTATCCTCTGTGTCTTTGAGGTGGTCCACTGGCTCTGTAGAAAATGTAATTTGCTAATCCATGAGTTGGTGTGCACATCTATGTTTGCAGACCTAGCTGATATCCCTCACCTATCAGAACTTGCATGAAAGTAGTTTATTGATATGTGTGAAATCTAAACTTACACATTACTAACTACAGCTCACATTAAAATTTCACAGAGTGGCATAGCATACCCTGGAGACTATGAAGAAAAATTAGAAAGAAATAAATTTCCATAAATATGTGGTTCATTTACTGACTCTGTCATGATCTATAGGCATTTGAGAAAACTAGGAGGCAGCTGCCCAATAATTCAGTATTCTAAAAATCACCACACCACAAGGGAGTACAGTTTTAAATATTCTTAGGAACTCTAGTTCTGAAGAGTTAAGTCAATGGGTCAAAATTATAATATATGTTCTTATGATTCTTTTTTCTAATTCCCATAGCTTTCTGGCAAAGGACAAGAAGGCATTAGGTAGTGTTTATGGTCTTTGAAGTGAGAAAGGAAAAGATCAATTTATTGCAAAAAAAAAGTATGACTGAACGGTCTTGAAAATTTTTTTTAAAAAGTAAAATAATCTTAAAGAACTAATCTTTCATATTTATATTGATAGCTATCTAGATCAATGTTACCCATTTCTGCTAACTTATATTTCCTTTGGATTTGAGAAATATGTTTTAATCATCATCATATACAATTTAGAACTGTGGTTAGACAGACCCTCTGGCACTAGAGGAAGTTATTACTTGTAAGATAACAACGTAATGATGTGGAATTAACAAAAACCTATTAGTTAGGCTTTATATCTGCTCATAGCCAGTTGTATATTTATTCACAAGTCAATTTACTTGACATTTTCTTCCTGTCTAAAATGAGGAAGTTGGCCAGGCCCACTGGCTCATGCCTGTAATTCAAGCACTTTGAAAGGCTGAGGAAGGTGTATTTTTGAACCCAGGAGTTTGAGACCTGGTTGGACCAAATAGTGAGACCTCGTCTCTACAAAAAATGCAAAAATTAGCCAAACATGGTGGCATCTGCCTGTAGTCTCAGCTACTCGGCAGGAAGATCCCTTGAGCCCGGGAGGCAGAAGTTGCAGTGAGCTGAGATCGCACTACTGCACTCCAGCCTTGGCATCAGAGCAAGACGCTGTCTCAAAATAAAACAGAATGAGGAAGTTGAATGACACCATGTTTAAGATAACTGTAGCTTGGGCAATAAGTATGTCTACTTTATTATGACTATGGTATAACCAATAAATATCTTAACCTTACCCTACCAATCGTTCAAACTAAGTAGTATCTCCTTAGCAACTGAGAACAATAAAGGAAGTCTCATCAAAGGCATATTAATTGTCAAAATAGATGCCTCAAAAATTATACTACAAACTACATGCTGTGGGCATATATATGGATAATTAAACTCAGAATTTATGTAACACAATACAGACAATAATTTTAAGATTGACAATCTGTTTTGTATGTGCAAACCAGATTAAGAGAAACAATTGATCATGTATAGAAAAAACAAGAATAGGCAGGTTCATTCATTAAGCAGACAGAAGTAATAGCATGTAATGAAAGAAAAGACAAGAAAAAACAAAAAGTAGAAACAAGGAATGAGAGCACAGTGAACATGGAGATACTCAGCATATTAAGAAAAAAAAGATCTTCACAAAAGACTGGAAAATAAAATAAAGGCATTCATTAAGTTCAACATACTCCAAGAAAACAGGAAAATGATTAATGTCTGTTAGCAATTTTATAAAAAATGGTTGAACTTTTAAAATGTATGCTAATTGATTTGAAAGCACGAAATTAAGTACTTTCTAAATTTATAAAATGGATGCAGATTTTTCCACTATAATTATGAAGATGGGCTGAAAAAGATTAAATATATTACCAAAGTTCACCGAAGGAGTAAAGTAGAAGTAGGGTGTGTACTTGTTTCTCTCTCATTTTAACATATGGGTATTCAGAAAAGGCAGCAATCAGGATTCAAAAAGCAGAGAATATGCAGAAATAAAAATGTGAAAAAAACTCGCCTAAATTTTGACAACTGATATTATGCAAACATTTAAGTATTTGCAACAGTGTAATGCTATAGAATGGAAAACTCATTAATATATCTCTCCAAGTTTAAATATGAAGTCGTGCCTATGGTTTATGAATCTTACATGATCCCAGTTATATATTCTCATTATGGACTGATTTGTGCTTCCCTCTCCTCCTCAATTGCTATGCTGAAGTCCTAGCCACCAATGTAACTGAATTTGGAATAGGGTCTTTAAGGTGGTAATGAAGGTTACATGAGATCATAAAAGTGGGGCCTTTGTATTACTGGTGTTCTTATAAGAAGAGGAAAAGATTCTCTCTCTCTCTCTCTCTCTCTCTCTCTCTCTCTCTCTCTCTCTCTCTCTTGCTCCACACACACAGAGGAAAAGCCATGTGAAGACTCAGCTAGAATGGGTCTTTCTGCAAGTCAGGGAAAATGCCCTCACCAGAAGCCAAACCTGCTGGACCTTCCTCTTGAACTTCAGTTAGCTAGAATCGCAAAAATATGAATTTCTGTTGTTAAAGTCAACCACTTTTTCTGTGGCAGCCTAAGCAGATGAATATCTTTCCAATTGCATGTGATACTCCCCTTTGATCCTGGTGCACTAGCCACACGGGGTCCCTTTTCCTTTCTTCAAAAACATTAACTTTTCCCATTTCACTTGAGCATCCTTATTCCTCTACCTGCCTATAAAACTATGACTGCCCCATATTTAATTTATCCCTATCTTCCTTCATGTTTTATTTTAATGGCACTGTTTCAGAGACACTGTCCCTAACCCACAAACTAAGTATCATTTTACAGGTCCTCTTTCATAACAGGAGTCTTTCCAAACCAGAATGTATCACAACTTATAATTATGAACTTACAGCTATATACTTAATTGTGAGTTTCTCTCCCCTCTTACATATTATAAACTACACTGGAGCCATTTTTTCCCCCTCTGTCTTCTTGTATTCTCATATCATGTTTATCACAAAGTTAGTGCTTAACAATATCTGTTGAATAAAACAGTAAGTGACAATATACATGAATAAATGATTGAATAAATGCTCAGGTAATTAAGAATTCTAAGTGCTTATTAAAGAAAAAAAAAACAACCCTAACACTAAAAATCTCTTTGTAACAGAATCTTCCAGGTATATTCTAAGAGAAAAGAGTAACAGTTAAAAGGCTTATTGAAATTAGGGTCTGTCCAAAAGATGAGAGAGAATGATGTCTGTTGGAAAATTCCCTCTCACATTTGTTGGAAGCTTTCACAGCTGAGCAGACAGAAGTACGCACTGGACCTTGGCCTTACAAATCAATACCACTCAGCTTAGAAGGAGTTGTTAGCATCTTACTAAGAAATTACAATTTGAGTCAGAGTGCAATAACTTTATGTTTGGTAAAGAATGGAGACACAGCATATATTCACTAATTGAAGATTTTTAAAGAATTTGAACATAGCAAGAAGTATGTCTTGAATATGGTTTGACATGGTTTCAATCTGTGCTCCCACACAAATCTCATGTTGGATTATTATCACCAGTGTTGGAGGTGGGGCCTGGTGGGAGCTGCCTGAATCATGTGAGTGGATTTCTCATGAATGGCTTAGCACCATTCGTCGTAGTATTGTCCTTGAGTGAGTTTGCATAAGATCTGGTCATTTAAAAGTGAGTAGTACCTGCTCACTTGCTCTCTTGCTCCTGCTCATGTCATGTCAGACACCTGCTCCCCATTTGCCGTCCACTATGATTGGAAACTTCCTAAGCCTTCCCCAGAAGAAGCTGCTATGCTTCCTGTACAACCTCCAGAACCATGTAACAATTAAACCTCTTTTCTTTATAAATTACACAGTTTCAGGTATTTATAGAAATGAGAAAATGGACAAATACATGGTTCTAACTCATCATTGGCCCCAGTCAGGCTGCAGAGAGAGCACGTTCTGCCCAACAGACTTTCCAAATAATAGAGGAAAGTAAAGGAGTAAACCAGAAAGAAATGGGATGTGTGATATTAATAAAAAGTGCTATAAAGAAAGCCTGTGAGTATATTCAGACCAGTCGAAGGAGCATAGTGCACAGTTAGTAGAAATCTTAGAATAAATGACTTATTGAATCAAACTATTATTTTGTTCCACTTATCTTCTTATGTAATCTCAGTAATGCTTTTAACAGTCCTCTTATATAACTATCTTTTAGCTCTTTTCTTCAGAAAAACTATCAGGATAGAAAATTTTAATAATTTTCTCAAAAATCACTTCTTGCTGGATTTTGATAAAACATTAAGGTATGTTCATTCTTTTTCCTTAATCATCACTGATTATTAAAATGAAGCTATGCTCACACCAATAGAACAGTGACTTATATTTCACAAATATGTAGCTAACTTTCATGTATGTGCATTTCAAACAAGTTTTGATGTAATAACATAAAATCGTGATTTGACATAAGATTTTAATATAATATGAATTATGAACAGTATATTAGAGGACCATATGTTAAGCCCTTTTACATATGATTGAGTGTATAACCCTCACACATTACTCTGTAGATTAAGTATTATTATCATCCTCATTTAACAAGTGAGGTAACTGAAGAACGGAGATATTAAGCAATTTGATGAGGTCACACAGCTAGTAATTGGCAGACACAGTATTCAAATACGGCACAGCAGTTCCAAAGTTTCTGCTCTTAAGTACTAGGTGATATTGACTCATATGTAAGCCACATGATATCAGCCATGCATACTGTTAAGTAATATGTTTCCTCATACTTATTATTATGTGGATTCCCTTTAGGTATCAGCCCTAAGCCTTTATTGAATGAACCATGTGGTACTGGATTAAAATGGAGGCATTATTATAACTTGTGTTTAGCTTAATAGATAGTGATGAAAATATATACAAAATATACAGGTATGATTATTTGTGCATATACATATTTCCTAGCTCTGTTTGCTGGAATGGCATTCATTTAACAATAGGTATACCTACCATCAAGATCTTGGTTTCAGATAGGATTCTTCAATAAAGGAGCCAAGGCTCTTTAGAGAAACAGCTGATTTAGGGTTGGGAAGAATAATATGCAAGATGAGACCAGAATATCTTATAGTTCCAAAAAATGAAGAAGTGCTCAATAGGATAGGGATATGACAAAGGAACAAGGAAGCCAACTAAATGAACTCCAAATGGTCAACTGTAGAATGTCTTCAACAATAAAATACTGTAGTATTAAATGATAATTTATAGGAAAAAATAAATATGCATGAATCCATATTGATATAAATAAATGATCAAATTAATAAATTAATTGAGAGTAGGATGAGACAAATCTTTAATGCATGCAGAAAAATTCTAAATAACTTATCTAGATTCTGTTCCCAGGGAGGTGGAACATAACTTTAAACCCTTTAAATGTGAGCTATACATAATGACTTTCTTCCAAAATGTATGGAATGGAAAGGGAAAAATAAGCAACTTTACAATAGAGCAAAGTGACAAAAATTGCCTTTACTAGGTGATTAAAGTTAACATCGTTAGTGATAAGTCAAGTCGATAAGGGAACTTTTGTTTCATTGGTCTGAGAACAGGACTTAACCTCCCTGGTCATCTTTCTAAAGACACATAATCCTAGTCTAATTACGAGAAAAGCACTAGACAAATCTCAATGAATATTCTGCAAAATATTTGACAAGTGTTTTTTTTCCACAATTGTCAACATTATCAAAAGCAAGAAAAAATCTGATAAATTATCACAGTCAAAAAATAACTTAAGGAGACATGACGACTAAAATGTAATATGGTATCCTAGAACAACGACAACAAAAATTTAGAAACAAACTAAGAAAAACTGAATAAAGTACAGAGTTTAGTTCATAATAATCTGTTAATATTAGTTTACTAGTTTGACAGAGGCACTATAGTGATGTAACATGATAACAAGAGTAGATACTAGGCTTGGGGTAAATGTGAAACCACTGTAATATATTTTCAAATTTTCTAAAATAAAGTTTATTGAAAAATTATCAGTAGCATAGTGGGGCCACCCAAATGACACAGCTGGGGAAACAATCATCTTACAGTAAATTAACATGTTTGCATCACAGATAGAAATATTCTGTTGAATATATATAGGAAATAAAAATTTTTTCACATATGGACAAAAATTAAAACAAAACAAAAGCAAAAACTCAGTTTTCATGTATCTCTTGCTCTTATTACTCAAACAGTTGCTTTCTTAGAAAACCCAATAAATGACTTGGGGTTGCAAAACTTTACATTCTAATATAATTTGAGTTTAAAATCCAGATTTGGAAACATATATGAGTTGCCAGACTATGCCAGCATCAGGTTCAGTTACAAACTCTGTGGATGAAGAAGTGTTGGTGAGGGAAATAAAGACAGCTTAGAGGCTGATGGTTCACCAGTCTCTACCTCTAGGAATCCCTGGGGATCGTTATAAGATAAATCAATAATAGGTTTGGGGATCTGAGGGCAGAGGAGATGTGGGTCAGCACTGAATTACATAATAGATTATGAAAAAGCCACATGATCCCAAAGTAGAAAGGGCTGTCTACTGAACATTCTAGGGGGTATTTTTGAGACTATTGCAATAGTTAATGTTTATCAGTGGGAGACCCATCTTTGTCGCCCAATCAGTGGAATTTAAGTGGCATTTAAGTAATTAGTGGCAGGTAAGGAGCAGGGGCATTCAGGAGAAGTCTAAATGAACCAATTAATGAAGGCAAGATATAATAAGAATGTTTCAGACAATGACAATTTTCCTCTTCCTAAAACCCATCATACCTTCATACTCACATTTCTACTCCTGTTCCACCTAGTATCACTGATTAAGCTACTGTAAACTGTTTGTGATTCAGGAAATGATTAGAGATGGTCAATTGACCAAGACTGAATTTTAGATAACTGTTAGAATTGGGATTCTTAACAAAAATTGCAAAAAATTAACTCAAGATGAGTTAAAGACTTAAATGTAAGAACTCAAATTATAAAATTCCTAGAAGAAAATCTAGGAAAAACTTTTCTGGACATTGGCCTAGGCAAATAATTTATGACTAAGACCTCAAGTCAAATGCAGCCAAACCAAAAATAGACAAATGTGACTTAAATAAACTAAAATGCTTCTGCAAAACAAAATAAATAACCAACAAATAGACTACCTAAAGAATGGGATAAAATATTTGCAAGCTATGCACCCAACAAAGGACTAATATACAATATCTACAAGGAACTCAAACAACTCAATAAGAAAAAAACAAATAACTTCCTTAAAGAGTGGGCAAAAGACATGAACAGATACTTTTCAAAAGAAGACATACAAGTGGCCAACAAATAGGAAAAAGAAAAAGCTCAGTATCACTAATCATCAGAGAAGTGCAAATTAAAACCACAGTAAGAAACCATACCATACCAGTTAGAGTTATATATCGCACTGTTTTATATATATATATATATAAAAGAAAACAAGAGTTGTTTGCAAGCATGTGAAGAAAAAAGAATGCTTATACCCAGCGGCAATGTAAATTAGTACAACCTCTATGAAAATCAATATGGAGATTTCTCAAAGAGCTAAAAACAGAACTACCATTTAATTCAGCAACCCACTACTTGGTATCTACCAAAACCAAAATAAATCATTATAGAAAATGACACCTGAGCTCATATGTTTTTTGCAGTACTATGCACAATAGCAATGTTGTGAAATTAACCTAAGTGTCTATCAATAGATGACTGGATAAAGAAAATGTGGCATATACATACCATGGAATACTACTCAGCCATATAAAGAATGAAATTATGTCATTTTTCAGCAACATGGATGCAATTGAAGGCCATTATCCTAAGTGAAACAACTCACAAACAGAAAGTCAAATACTACATGTTCTCAATTGTAAATGTGAGCTCAGCAATTGGTACATGTGGACATACATAATGCAATAACTGACATTGGAGATTTGTAAAGGTGGGAGGCTAGGAGTGGCGTAAGGGATGAAAAATTACCTCTTGGGTACAATGTTCAATATTTTGATGATGGGAATACTAAAAGCCCAGACTTGACCACTACGCAATATATTTATGTAACAAAACTTCACTCATACCTCTAAATCCATAAGAATAAAACATAAATAAAACTTAAAAGGAAGTTGAAAAATAAATACAATCAATTATAGAAAAAAATGTATTTCTTGCACATTTGAATTTATGTACTGTGATTTTATCCAAAGTTGCTCCTACATCTGCAATTTTAAAAATCTTAAAGCAATGTGTGAAGTGGAGATGATTGATTTTTTGCTTCTATAAACCCTGATATTCTTAATTTCAGAGTTACAGGGTCAAAGAAGCAGTTGGTCAAAACCTAGGAGGAAGAAGAGGAATGACATCTAGTGCAGCTGAAGAAAGTAAAACTGCATTTGGATTTCCTCTTCCCCCAAGACGATCCTATAAACTCTGAAGAGACCTCCTGCAGACTTTAAGATATGTTTTACTTTATAGAAAGTATTATACTTCCAATTAAGCAGCTATTTTGCTAAAAGTCAAACAGACTCAGTAGAAACTCACTGATGCAATAACTAGTCATCAGATACTTATGTGTGCTGGGTCAAATTAGGTTGTATGATACAGTGGCCCCAATCTGAAAATTTGAGTTCAAGTTAAACATTTGCCACTAATGAGCTAGATGACCTTGAGGAATCAACTTAACCTTTGAGAATTTCAATTTCTTTTTCTGTAAAATTGAGACTGGATGGATAGTAAACTTCTTTTTATCTGTGAAAACACTCTGATTCTATTTTTTCCCCAAACACAACTACCATATTCAGTCAAAATCTGTTGTAACACATTGATCTCCTAAAAGGTTGGCTTCTTCTATTTATCTGGCTGGAACATCCTTACCTCAAGCATCAGCATTATAAAGGGATTTATATACAGTATTATTCCTGAGAAGTGTGCCTTTGGCAGAGGCAAATAGAAATTGCAAAGCAAAATTAAGTTTATACATATTTTGCTGGAGAAAAAAAAAAAAACCTCTCTTCCTCTGTGGCCTAGCTTTTAAAATTTCAATTTTTGCCTCCACTAGCCAAAAGAAACTAAACTTCGTGCAATTATTCAGTGAAAATCCAAGTGTTGAACAGAAAAATCTGGGTGGCTCCAAGATTTCATAAACTATGAGGGTTTTTTTTCCTTAAAGAAATATGGTTTTAAACTTAGGATGTGATCAATAGTATTTCAACAGCAGTAAAAGACAAACAACTAAATTAAAGAGTCTATATATGGAGAGAATTTACACACACACACACACACACACACACACAATTTTCTGTCATATGTACCTGGATAAATCAAAAAGGCATAGGATTTAAACTATTTTCAAACACAACATTGAGTTGCTTAGAATACCATCTTGTGCTTTTTTTTTTTCTCTTTCTCCTTCTTCTCAAGGGAATGTCTTTCATTCTTGAGATAAATAACCTTTTTAGCTGATGCTACTCTACTAACTTACATCTGAATAACAGAAATACGCATTGGTACTTGCTATTTCAGTTGATTCTGAGATATGTCAAACTTAATTTAACTATAAAATGACTTTCATTTCCACTGCCTCTGCTTTAAGTGTTCCTGCCTTACAAAATGAAGCCACCACATTCCAAATCCTCAACTCTGAAATCCAGATGTCAATGCCAACTACATGCTTTTTCTCATTTCTACATGCCATCCTTCAGCACATTTTATCAGTTCAGTTTCCAAATCAGGTCTTGAATAGGTCCTGCTTTCCACACCTACTCCACACTGTTCTATCATTATACAGGCCAGCATTTTCTTATACTTGAATACTCTCAGCCAAAGTCTATTGTAATCCATTTATAATTTAGTAGTAAAAATTAACTTTTTAAAATCTAAAGATAAATCTGTTGCTTCCTGTTTAAATATTTCAACGGTCAGCCAGTGCATAAAAAATATGCATGAAACTTCACTCCTAAACCTTCAATAAGCCAGCTCTTTATTACATGACTCACTGTTTATTCAACTCTATGTTGAATAATTTCCACCTTTACTCAGACTGTCACCTTGTTAATCTTATTTTTCTTAGATTTTGAAGCATACTAAGGTCTTTATAGCTCAGAGATTGCTGACCTGATGTTACTTCTGTTTGAAAGATTTCCCTCCTCCTCTCCCATTTGCTTTTCTTTTGTATGTTTTAGCCTAAATGTTATGTTTAACAGAACTTTGCTGAGAATATTGCCCACCTTATACCATTAACCTTTTCTACCCCAGCATTTTGTTTTCTTCTTAATAATATTGTTATAACATTGATGTAAGTGATTATATAAGATATGTAAACACTGTATCAGTTTATTCACTTGACATTTATGTTTGCATCTAGAATGTAAATTCCACATGGTTAGATTATACCTGTACTATACTCATTTCCTAGCTGGAGATAGCTACAAATAAGCATTTTCTCTTTTGAATATTAAAGAAAAAGAATTACCTTGCAATGAGTATGGAGCTTTCATCCTAAAGTGAAGCACCTGTGATATTTCTATCTGACTGTGTGGGATTTGGAGTTGGATGTGTAACATAAGGGCTGCTGTTTGCCACCCCAGAAGACAAGGGATAGATCATAAGTTTCAGTGCTATCAAACCTTCTTCAGGCCCAGTGGCTATACACTACTTAAAACATAGACTTGATCATTACACATTCTATGCATGTAACAAGTACTCATATGTACCACATATATATGTAAAATGTTTTTATTAATAAAACAAAAAAAATAAACTGACCCTCCTATAAAACATCCAAACAACCACTATCATTTTTCACACACTGCACTTTCAGAATTGGATGTCAGTAATAACAACAGAGAGAAGGAAATAACAAAGGAGACACAACAATTTCCTCATCAGTATAAACACACTAAAATTATTTACTGTTTATAGTATCAGAACATATTTCCTTATAAGTTTCCATTTGCACATTTCAACTGACAGCAGCACAATATCAACATGATTTCCACTAAGAATGGAAAATGAAAGTGGGTATTAGACATATGAGGCACTAGAATTGAGAAAATAAACTGGTTTGTGGAGTCGATGGCTATCAACAGTTCACATGCCCTTTGGAGAGGATTCAATCTATGAAAAGAAGCTTATCTAGATTGCAAAATCTTTTATACTACTCCCAGGAAATGAAAGTGTTTGACCACTCCCTGTGTAGATCTTTGCCACTTTCTTCCAGACATTTTCAGTGCTCACCCCTGTGAATAAAAGAATGTCATGACATTTACAGAGTCTGGAACTGTGAGATGTTTTACATTTTCAGAGTGTGTATTATACAACCTACTTATACAGCGGGTTAAAGGCTTTCAGTCTGGCTACGAACAAATTAGTATTTTGCTAATTTATCTCCACTCCTCATAAAGGCTGTACTTTTTCCCAACTTGACTTGGAAAGCTGTAAATAGAAGTTCAGTTTCATGTATGTATGTGTGTGTGCCTGTGTGCTTCAATATACACAGGAGCTGTAAAAGAAAACAAAACTTATCAAGTACATTTTACATACATTATTTCCTTTTTACTCGTTATGTGACTCTAAGAAGTAGGTATCATCTTTTTAGGAAATGAAGGATAAGGAAGGATATTATATAATTCATTTACACCATTTACACATTAAAACATTTTTATTCTTACCTGACATTTTATATCAATTGTATACGTGTTTTAAAGAAAGCAGTGAATACAATTTATAACAATTTTATTTCAAGTTTGACTGTTTCATCTTCTAGAACACTGTGCACATTTGTTTCTTTAATTATGCAGGTGGGATTTAAGTTACTTGCCAATATCTTAAAATTGAAATGATTTTTTAACAATCTTTGCTCTGTCGGGGAAGAATGAATGACAATATTTCTTTTTCCATGACATATTAAAGGATATCACAGTTGTTTTCATTTTTGGACAATTATTAATAAAACTGCTACTAACTTTTGTGCATAGGATTTTGTACAGATGTAAGTTTTCACTTCCTTTGGGTAAGTGTCAATCAATGTTATTATTGTATCATTTAGTCAGAAAGAATATGTTTAGTTTGGTAAGAAATTACCAAACTGCCTTCCAATGTGACTGAGCCATTTGGCATTTCCAACAGCAATGAGTAAATGTTGTCAGTGTCGCGTATCAGCAATTATAACACGGGTGTAATGATCTCTCATTGCTGTTTTTATCTGAAATTTTGTAATGATATATGATATTGAATGTATTTACATATGCTTATTTGCCATCTGTATCTTCATTAGTTAAGTGTCTGTTAAGGTCCTTGCCCCTCCCCACTTTTTTTTTTTTTACAGTGTCGCTCAGTTGCCCAGATCATAGAGTGCCGTGGCTCAAGCACAGTTCACTGCAGTCTCAAACTCCCAGGATCAAGTGATCCTTTCAATTCAGCCTCCTGTGTTAGCTGTTTGACCCACTTTTTTTTTTAATTTAAAATGTTTTTAAATTAAATAAAAGAGATACCCTGCTAGATATTATTACTATTTTTTTAATTTTTATTTTTTATTGCATTTTAGTTTTGGGGTACATGTGCAGAACATGTAATATTGTTGCATAGGTACACACGTGGCAGTGTGATTTGTTGTCTTCCTCCCCTTCACCTTTATCTGGCATTTCTCCCCTTGCTATCTCTCCCCAACTCCCCACTCCCATTTTTTTAATTAGCTTGTTTTCTTACTGTTGAATTTTAAGCGTACTTTTTATATTTTGAATACCAGATATTTATCATACAAGTGTTTTTTTT
>PVKP010006084.1:0-85290 GCA_004027715.1 Plecturocebus donacophilus | reverse complement strand
CGTAGGCTCTGGAACATGAGTAGACCTGAAAGGCAGGCGCGGGGAAGGGGCAGAGGAGGGGAGGATAATAGAACCATTAGCATAGACCTGAAATGCCAAAGAAAGAATAGGTAGAGGGAACACTGGGTTTAGTTTAGTTTTTCTGAGTTTAAGAAGCCAACAGGGTGGAGGATACAAACCTCAGATGGATAGTTAGAAATATTAGAGCTGAAGGTGAAGGTCACGACCAAGGTATAGATTTAGGAGTGAAATTTATGAAAGTGAAGGGAAGCCACAGGCAATGAAGAGATTGCCTAGAGATAGACTTTAGAGAGAAACTGGGCATTGGGGGGTACTGTCAGCAATTCCAAGGAAAACAGGCATAGTGGTCCAGGGATTCCCTTCGTGCCACCAGTTACTGACTTTGTATGCAGTGACACAGTTGAGGTGAGTAGAGAGAGGGTGGCCTGTAGGTAAGGGTGGATGTTGACTTTGAGAATGTGCCAGTCTGTGTCTATACAGTGTCTCGTCCCAGTTTGCTGAGGACTTTCCTGGTTTTAGCATGTGGAAAGTCACACATCTCAGGCAAACTGCTACAATGGATTACCCTATATATCTCAAATCTCCTGGGTTAGAATTCCTGCCATTAACTTATTACATATATAACTTTTTTCACTTTTTACCAGAGGTTCAAATCTTTCCTGTTGAGGCATCTGTGCATGGGAAGAGCACTGTCTGCAGGTTGCTCAACAACCCTGCCGTGTGTCCAAAGCACATGGTTTTACTTGGATCAGGCTGGCCAACTTTGCCCCCAGTGGGCCATGTTTATACCTGAAAGTAGCAAAATGAGCTTCAGCTTTGATGAAAAATGGACAAACCATTTTGGTCTGAAAGTTTGAAGCTATTAGATTGACGAGAACAGCCTCTATCACTATTGAGTGTTCTTCATTTGCTGTGCATGTTACCTTGGAATATGGGCTTTGGTCATGGTTGAGGACAAAAGAGACAAAGAAGCATTAAGGAATACCTAGTTTGATAAATCATTCAAGGCTCCATCTTGAAGGAAAACTGAAAACAGGTGTCCTTGAGTCTAAGCTGTTGTATGTAAACCAAGGCCCCAGACAACTTAATGATAATAGACTATTGACTCCCTTCCACGGGCAGTGGCTCTTGGGAAAACTCATGTCAAAATTATCCTCCAAGATATACGCTAGATATTTATGAAATATTCAGCTCTGATCTTAGCTATGCAGGAGAGTCAAAAGAAGCCGCTATAGTTCTTGTTTTAGGGGCATCAAAATTCAGTCATGAAATAGAGGCGAATACATCTGAAAAAGCTCCAATTGTGAGGAATAAAAGTAGGTGCTCTAGAAATTCAGAAGAGGGCATATGGGTGTTGGTAGGAGAAACCCAAAAGGGCTTCATGGAAGAGGGGGTGCTTCTGTTGGGGTTTGAAGAGTAGAGAGGAGACAGTGTCTTCACAGAATTATAGCCATTAGTGAAGGCTGAAGAGTCAAGTCTCTTTCTCCAAGAGCCCAGTGTCACCTCCATCACTTGACTCTTGCTTCTGTCACCAAAGGCTGTGTTTAAAACAATACGTGAGCAAGAGAACAGATGTTTCACCTTCTGCCCTCTCTCATACTCACTTCTTGATAGCTGATGGCAACTCTAGTTGGTTTCTTGCTCAATTTCCAAATTCTCAATCCCATCACATGTCTCTGGGTCACATTACTGGTGTCCTGAGTTATGGTATTATATTAAACATTATGGGCCAGGTACAGTGGCTCACACCTGTAATCCTAGCACTTTAGGAGGCTGAGGTGGGCAGATTGGCTAAGCTCAGGAGTTTGAGACCAGCCTGGGCAACAGGGTGAAACCTGTCTCTACAAAAATACAATTTAGTTGGGCATGGCAGCACACACCTGTAGTCCCAGCTACACAGGAGGCTGAGGCAGGAGAATTGCTTGAACCCGGGAGGCAGAGGTTGCAGTGAGCCGAGATGGCCCCACTGAACTCCAGCCTGGGCGACAGTGTGAGACTCCTTCTCAGAACAAAACAAACAAAAAACACGATGAGGGCTCTCAATGTTCATATTTTCTTTTTATCTTCTCAAATGCTTGCCAAGGCAGAGGAGCTGAAATAATTTCTCTAAGAGGTGTTAAATTTTCTGCTACAGTCAAATAAGATGAGATAGGCTTTACTCTTCATCCTGTCAGTATATGATTTTCTCAAATTCTACCAACAAAAAGCCTGGGGTTCTGTTTCACCTGTTTGGATAATGTTTCTAGGTGCCCTACCATGTAGGAAGGACCTCCTTGGGCTCCTCTGCTTGGACTTGGGTTGGACTTCCTTAGGATTTTGGGTTTAATAGCCTGAAATGCAAAGGCTCAGAGTGCCAAGTGACTCACTCTGATTTACTTGTTGGGGGCCAGTTTGCAGCACTTTCCTGGTAAAGCAAACCTCTAAATCATGTAGCAGTTGCTGTGTACTTAACTTTCTGCAGAAAAGGGAAATGCAACTGGACGTGTAGCTTCTTGGAGGGAGGTTTCGAAATAGAGAATTGAATGTATTCAGATGAGTGGCAGGAGCCAGCGTGGGGTAAATGAGGATGGCAGATACTAGGGGTGGGGGTGGGAGTGGTGAGGGGCCACGAAGAAGAGTAGTGGGAATGAGGTAGCAGTACCTCCATCCCAAGGCTCTTTGCTCATAGTGATGAAACAGGCTACCAGTGATTACACGGTCTACCATGCTATGTCTTTTATTGCACTTGCAGTTGAACAGGTGGTACAGTTCCTCCCTGTAGTCTGATGTCCAACTTCTGTGTTAGTCTAGTGTGGCTGACATGGGGAAATATTAAAAGTAAAGAACTGTGAGGAGTCTTGATTCAAGGGACTGCTCAAAAGCCACCCTGAGCATTATCCCTGCTACTGACATTGCAAATTCTGTCCTACTCATCCTCAATGCCTGGCACATAATGAATGTTTGTTGGTTGAATGAGTGGCCACATGGGACCCACTAACTAATTGTTCTGTGAGCGAAAGGGAATACATAACAAGCTTTCCCTTGTCTTGGCAGGTCTTATGACAAACCTCAAACATAAAATTTGATCCAATCATTCAGCCATTTTAGTGGCTCATCATTCCCTTCCCCATCACCCCTTTCCCAGTCTCCAGAGTCAGGTATGCCTAGTTAGGCAAGTGAGGATAACTTGCAGTATCTCAAAATGTGTCAAGCGGGTCTTTGATCTAAATATTTTATTGAGCTAGCAGCCTGTGGGCAGGGAGGATGGAACCCTGGCTTCTCCATTGCTGCTTGCTACTGGGGAAAAGCTTTAGGACTTCAATGCCCTTCTGTTCATTGCAGGAGTCCTCCTGCTGCCACGTTATATTCCTGTCTAGAATTGCAGAGGAGACGTCAGGACTTGAAAAATTGCGTATGCCGACATGTTCAGGGTTATGTTATCACTCTGTGGAAAGCCTTCCACTCCTCTTAAAGTCAGTAAAAAATCATGTTTTCATCACCTCAGAGAGACCAAGCCAAACATTCGGTAAATTTCTGCCTTAGTCTGTTTGTAGACTGTTATGAATGAAAGTTGCCTGATTCAAAACCTCGTCACTGCTGGACCTGAGTGTTGAGGTGTTTTTCAGTTCCAATACACACACACACACACACACTCACCCCAACCAACACATGCACATATATAGACACAGACACACACACAGAGACACATACAGATAGAGACACAAAGACACATAGAGACACACACACATACATAGACACAGATAGGCATATAGATATAGATACATATTGATGAATATACAGGTGGTGGAAATGGGGAGAATAATCCCTGACTAAGATATAGAGATACTGTTGAAATGTCTCCTTGTGCAAAAATAACTCCTACAAATGAATACATACCAAACAAATATGAACAGTTGGGGAGATACACGCTTGACCAAATTTGTTCTGACCTAGCCAAGCAGACCTTTCGTTGGATTCTGGCTGGATTTAACTCATATGCAAGATGTCGTGGGCTGGATATGTGTGTGCACTGTGGCTCATGGTACGAGCCTCTCTTTCTGCAATGAAACCTAAATCAGGAAGAATGGAAAGCTCTGGGTGTAAGTTTAGTGACTGGGCTCAATCTATACATGAATAACTTTGAATTTGTGTCCAAATTTTGCCAGAGAGAGTCAGTGCTTTTTAGCAAATGCCAAACTAAATCAGTTCTTGATTTAGGGTTTTTCAAAGTATTCCCCTGACCTCCTACCCTTTAGAAAGGGCTTCTTTGACATTTTTTCAAAGGGGCCTGATCCTGTTGGCCTGAAATGACCACATAGATGACACTTTAATATGCTGTATTACTCTTAAGAATTGTATTTACTTCTAATAGAACAAAACTAAAATATATCTGGTGCCTGAGGGCTTCTACACAGGAGATGATCATAGCAATGAAAATGAGTCTCTCCCTTAGGTTTACTTGGAGTGTAAAGGAAATGGTGCAGAACAATGCCGCTGAAGGTCGCCAGACCAAAAGGATGACCTTGTCCATTGTTAAAAGCATATCCTCCCGGTCTGGATGTCTGTTTATATTTTTCTTACGTGAACTTGTGACCCAGTAATAAACTACCTGGCTTGCAAACCCATTTCCTACCCTAAACCTTTCACCTGGGCCAGCCGTGGGCAGGTGCGCTTCTGCCGTTCACTACTGACTCTAGTCGTGAGCATTTGTCCCAGAGCACAGCCAGTACCCTTCTCATTCCATTTGAACCCTTGTGACTGGCTGCTGTGTGAAGAACAAGGCAAAAATCCTCCCGGCTGCCTCCAGCAGGGCTGGTTCTGATCCATGTTTCTCCTTGGGCATGAGAAGGATGTTTTGTGCATTCAGTTGAGCAGGGGCAGTGGCCTTTCTATATGAGGGGAACTGGTCATGGATTCTGGTTGGCTCTGTGCCATTCTGACTTACCCAGAAACCTGTGTGGACCCTAACACCTGAGAGTTACAAGCATGCCTCAAATTAACTTTCTTTCCTTTTCTTCCAGTTCGCTTTCCGGCCAGGCTGTGTATCCCTCAAGTGTGCATATCTGCTCTGGGGTCAGGTTCTTGGTGTTTTCTCCTGGTGGACTCCCAGACTCCTGAGGATTTCTCAAGTGGCTTCCCTGCCTAGAGCAATCTTTCCAGCTGCTCTTCTGGCCAGATCCCTCTTTCTTTCAGGTTTCATTGTCTTTCTAAAAGGCTTTAAGCATCCAGCAGAGTTTGTTATTTTCTACACACACACCATACTCATTTTCTGCAAAACACTTATCACAATTAGTAAAGATATATGCGTACTTACTCACTGTCTTTCTCCCAAAATAGACAGTAAGCTTTATCTTTATTATTACTTTACATCTAACACTTAGACTGCTATAGATTGTCAATAAATGGACCTTGATTGAATCAACGCATGAGGCTACTGTCAGATCCTGAAAATGACCAGGTCTCTGCATTAGTTTTCCCAGAAAAGGTCAGAAAACAACAACTTTGCCTCTCTTCCTCTTGGAAGACTAGGAGATTTAAAAGGGGAGTTAGCATGACAAGGAATAGAAAGATACATCCAGCAAGACTTTCATTATTGTCCAAGAAAAATATCAGTAGGCTAAGCTAACACCTTTGTGCTCAGTCCAGACATGCCTGGTTCTACCAGCTACCTTGCCAGCATTTCCCGCTCTGCCTGGCCTGGCAGCCCATGTCAGAGCCTCTGTCTTCCTGTACGATTAACTGTTAGAGTTACTGTAGAATTGTTGGCACATCATTTTTCCCCTGGCATCTTCTCAATAGGGATTAATCATCCCCATGAGACTTGTTTATGTACTTGATTGATTTTGATAATTCTTGGTGCCTTCTGCAGGGGCAAGCCCTTTGCACAGAGCTCATGGAAGGCCAGGATGTCTGCTACCTAAGTTGCTCTTGGTAAAGTCAATTCAGTTCCTTTCAGTTCCATTCTACCCAATTAATCCTTGTTAACTACAATGTAGATAAGTAGCCGTTAATGAAATCATTTACTCAGACACTTAAGGAATTTCCTCCAATAGGTGGCATTGGTGTTTTCTGGTCTCTTGGGGAACCTCTAAGTGTTGCTGCACAGGTCTCTAGATCTTTGGAGGTTTTCGATGGGGCTGGGGAGGTATGATGCTGGAATGACTTGTTCACCCACAGTGACCATTTCAGGCAAGACACCACCCAGGCAAAGTTAGCCTTGCCAGTACCCTCTTAAATCTTTTTTAATGGATGTCTTTGTCAGCATTTATCTTTCATGTGTTGTCTCCTGTCCTCCTGTTTTCCTTTCCCTCTGTGCCGTGTTGGTAAGCATGTACACTGACACACTCAAGGGCATCAGTTTCTACCTGGACTCTGGATCTAGACAGTTGGTAGGGTCTGACTCAAGTCAGCGGTGTTATTTCAACACCTTTTGTGGTATTTTCTGTATTATTTCAAGTGATTGTTTTCATTATAAACTTACTATGATTGCTTTAACTAAGCACCTACTGTGGACCAAGTACTCTGAGCCCTGCTTTCAAAATAATTTGTAATAATTCATTACAGAAAACAGATACTTAAGTAAACATAAAGCAAAGCAACATCTCATGTTGCATATGTGTATGTGTGGGGGGTGTGGTGTGTATGTATCAGTGTTCTACAGGGTTTGTTGTCAGACCCTGATAATGACCAAGTCCCTGAATTAGTTCTTGTTATGTTTCTGATCGGTGAGAATTTATGTATTTACTTCAGGGGTTGCAAATTCAAATGTCTGTGTGATTCAGGCAGAAAATACATATGAAATAAATTGTGGGACTATGATATATTTGAGAGCGCATGCCCAGTATAAAGAGGCTAGTGGCTATTTAATATTTTCTGATTATCGCTATTCAAGAGTGAGGAATTGACCGGGCATGGTGGCTCATGCTTGTAATCCCACCACTTTGGCAGGCTGAGGCGGGCTGATCACGAGGTCAGGAGTTCAAGACCAGCTTGTTCAATATGGTGAAACCCCGTTTCTACTAAAAAATACAAAAATTAGCCAGGCATGGTGGTGCATGCCTGTAATCCCAGCTACTTGGAAGGCTGAGGCAGGAGAATCGCTTGAACCTGGGAGGCAGAGGTTGCAGTGAGCCAAGATTGTGCCACTGCACTTCAGCCTGGGTGACGGAGTAAGACTCCGTCTAAAAAATAAAAATAAAAAAAGAATGAGGAATCAATATGGCCTGCTCTTTTGATAATTCAACAGAACATAAAAATTTACATTTCTCATGTGACTTTTTCCAATGTTTAAATCATGCTATTGGCCTAAAAAAATCCAGCCAACCTCTTTATTTATTTATTTATTTTTGAGACAATCTTGCTCTGTCATCCAAGCTGGAGTACAGTAGTGCTATCTGGGCCCACTGCAACCTCTGCCTCCCAGATTCAAGCAATTCTCCTGCCTCAGCCTCCCAAGTAGCTGGGACTACACGTGCCCGCTACGATGCCCACCTAACTTTTGTGTTTTTAGTATAGATGCGGTTTCACCATATTGGCCAGGTTGGTCTCGAACTCTTGACCTTGTGATCTGCCCACTTCCGCCTCCCAAAGTGCTGGGATTATAGGTGTGAGCCACTGTGCTCAGCCCCAAACTACTTCTGAATGCAGTTCACAGCCACCAATTCATAAAACTGGTTTGCACCAGGAATGCAGACTTTTTGGTGAATATCTTAGTTCAACTGAAATTGTTGGGCCTAATTTTATGGGTTTTTAGCGACTGTGTTATCAGTTCATCTCCTGTCGTGCTGATGGCCTTAGATACTATGGATTGCTGTGTACTCTCTGATGATCCATTATCCTCTGGAAGATTCACCTTATTTGTTGCTATGCATGTGGTGGGAACTTCACAAAATGCCTGCAAAAATCACTCAGAGTTCTGTTGTTTTGAACGCCGTGGGTCGCCCTGATTTGCATTTCTTCTTTTATCATCTCTGCCTTTATGTGAATTCTGCCTTCCCTAAATTCTGTTCTTTAGAGTCTCCTTTCCTTTTTCACGTCTCTTTTGTTCTCCTGACTCTCTGAAAAGACTAGTTTAGTTGTTCATGAAAACTGTTTATTCTTCTTCCTAGGCATATAGCTGATTGAGACCCCTCTGCCTTCCCTGCAGCTGGGGAAGACCATATGGCTGACCAGTGGAATTTGCTTCGACTAACATCAACTGCCTCCTGCATGCAGGCTCCCCAGTCCTGTAGTTCCTTACCCAGTAGCTTGATGCAGATAATCATGGCAATGTTAAAAGCCAAGTGTTGAATATAGCAGAGCCACCAAGATGGAAGGACCATGAATTCCTGCATTAATACCTGGGGAAAGTTTTCTCTTTGCTCAGAAACTCCTGTACTTTACATGGGTGAGAAGTAAGCTGACAGCTGCATTTGCGTCATTATCTGTTTTGGCGTGTGCTGTGGTTTGTCCTGCCCAAAGTCAGGTTGAAATGTAAATCCACAGTGTGGCCATGTTGAGAGGTGAGGTCTCATGGGAGGTACTGGGTCATGGTATGAATTCCTCATGACTACGTTAATGTCATCCCATGTGGGTAAGGGAGCTCTCTCTCTATAGGGAATATATTAGTTCTCACAAGAGCAGGTTGTTAAAAAGAGTCTGGAGCTTTCTCAGTTTCTCTCTGGCTTCCTCTCTCACCATGTGATCCCTTTGCATGTGCTCACTCTCTTTCCGCTTTCTGCCATGATTTGAAGGAGCATGGGGCCAGGAGGCTGAGGCAGGAGGATTGCTTGAGCCCAGAGGCTTGAGACCAGCCTGAGCAACCTATTAGGACCCTGCCTCTACAGAAGATATAAAAAAAAAAAAAAAAAAAAAGCCCAACACAGTGGTCTGTGCCTGTAGTCTCAAGCCTCTGGGCTTGGGAGGCTGAGGTGGTAGGATCGATCGCCTGAGGCTGGGGGGTCGAGGTTGCAGTGCATCACGAATGCACCACTGCATTCCAGTCTTGGTGACAAAGCAAGACCCCGTCTCAAAAACACAGAAACAAACAAAAAACAAGAGGCAGCATGAGACCCTCACCAGACACAGCTGTCCAGTCAGACTTTTTAGCCAGCAGAACTGTGAGCCAAACACATCTTTTTTTTTTTTTTAATACTCAGCCTCAGATATTCTATTGTAGCAACACAGAATGAACTAAGACAGGGTATGTTAATGGACTATTAGACGTCTGCTAGACTGTAAGCCACATCAAATCAAAGTGTGAAGGCTCTAAATTTATTTTTTAAGCTGTGTTCCAAGAACGAAGCGTAGAAGCAGACACACCATAGATGCTATGAAAATGATTCTGAAATAAATGAATGAGTGAACGAATTTCTTCATAGAACTTTGGTAGGGACTTAGCCATCATACATCTATCTTTTCATAGCATAACAAATGAAGAAATGGAAGCTCACAGAGAAGTGACTGTCCAAGGCCAAATATCTAGTTAATTCCAGGACACAGATCAGGAAGCAGAGAGTTGCAGTCTGTTGCCTTTTTTCATCCCATCTTCCATCCACAGTAACCATGTTTACATCCACACATGCTAAGGAGAGAAAAGGAAGATTTCATTCCTTTGCTTCTAACCTGTTAATCTCAACCAGAATGAGTTGCATATTAACCAAAGTCTTTTGGGCCAAGATAGGCTGACTTCAATGTGAAATAAGTTGTGAATGGGCCGTAAGCTTTGCTGTTGACTCATGGTAAACCTATTTTGGAAATCAAATGGCAGGAGAGACATGTAACTGTCATTTGATCTGTACCTTATGAAGTTAAGAAAGGCATCCTGCAACAAGTGAACTTGAACTGGATTTTTTAGAATGGGATGGATTTGGTTTGGAGGATAGGGTCTTGGAATATGATACTGGGTGTACAGAAGCTCAGTGTCAGCAAAGAGTGCAGGGTGTTACTGGGTGGTCATAGCCAGACCTGAGGCACAGGTTGAGCAAAGCTGAAAGGGCTGTGGAGAGCTTGGCAACAACAGGACAGGTGGATAAGCAAAGTCAGAGATTATATTTGATAGTTGGTGCTTGTATTTCTTTATTTGAATTAAAATATGATGCAAGTAAACATAAACTGTTTTTTAAACATTTCTGCAGAACAGCTTTTCCCACACATACCCAGGTTTATCCCAGCCCCGTCAATGACAAACTCTGTTTTTCACACAGACCTTTCACAACTCAGCTCCATCATGGAATGACTAAAAGGACTCTTCTGGGTGGCCATTGCTGTTTGTTTCTGGTTTTATAAATCTCTGATTGTGTGCTAGATGCCTTTTTACTGTCTTTCATAAGTAGGCATAGCCCAAGAAGTCCTGGTTGTCACATTAACCCTCATGGTGGCATTCACTGTGCCTGGCATAGAACTTGTCTGGGTGGGCAGATCTAGGTGATGGAAGAACCACTCATATTATCCTTGAGTGAGGTTTGGATAAGTTGAGGTTTCATGGAATGAAAAGTTTGCCAACTTCTTCTTCAAGAAAATAGCATCAACTTAAGAATTCAAAGAGGGGAGGACAATTTATTTTTCAAAAGTTGCTTTGTGCTTGCAGGTTATTCTTTTGAAGATGCAGTGACTCAATTTTTGATCAGGAATGCTGGAGAATGGAAGAATACAAGGAACAGGGATGATGATAAGAAGGCTGTATCTTCTCTAGTTTACTCACTTTCAAAGTCTTTCAGACCTAGATTAGGCTGACTTCAGTGGATTGGCATTTTAGCCCTACTGGAGGAATACGTGAGCCTTTTGTCACTCATCACTGCTTGCCCCAAGTCAAGGGTCATGCTCCCAGAAAGCTGGAGTGCAGTCCAGCCTCCAGAGAGGCTTCCCAAGACGGCACAGGCGAGGATGCCTGGGACTGGTGCCATCTGAGCGATCGCACGGGGTTCCTTTAGTTCTAAGACTAACTCAAAT
Source organism: Plecturocebus donacophilus (assembly GCA_004027715.1). Classification (NCBI taxonomy): domain Eukaryota; kingdom Metazoa; phylum Chordata; class Mammalia; order Primates; family Pitheciidae; genus Plecturocebus; species Plecturocebus donacophilus. The sequence continues at coordinate 74,361 of PVKP010006084.1, read as the reverse complement.
GGACCCTGAGAGTCTGAGGGACTGAGTTCAGGGGACTGTATGTAGTCCCATTCCTAGGAGGACTACTCTCATAGTTTACCCTAAGCATAATAGTTGTGAAGTAAGTGCATGAAAAGGTAGCCTGCCAGATCCTCAAAATATGTAGGACTTTCCTAGGAGGAGCACTTGAAAAAGAAGACCTAGTTGAAGTTTGAGAGAGAAATACGAAAAGAGAAGCAGGTCTTGGCAGTGCCGTGGGAACGTTTCCAGCTTCGTTGCTCCATGCTTATGGGCATCATGTTACGTGTCCACAAGGGAAGTTACCTTTCCTGTGAGGTTGGTCTTGACTTGTCCTTTTGGACAAAGGGGTGGGTTCAGAAGGGGAGCAGAGGACTGAAGTAGAAAATCTTAGAAATTATATTTTAAAGGGAGTTTTTCATATATGATTTTAAACAAAATGCATAGAAAGTTAATTGCACAGGCGAAAAGGGGAAATCCCTTTTGTGCAACTTTTATCACTGTGGTATTGAGCAAAGTGAAATTTCTGCAATCTCAAGGGAGTATGCTCAAAGCTCTTCTCTCTATGTATGGGATAAAAGCTGCTTCTGCCTAAACCGTTTTGAGTTGCTTCATAATTTTCACACATGCCCCTCTCTCCCCATCAGATACACGCTACAGCACCACATGATTGGGCAATGACCTTTTCACACTTTCGAGTCATGCTGGCCATTTTGCAATTACAAATTTAATAGGTAACATGTGCGTCAAAATCAGCTTTGAGCCTTCCTCTTTGGTGGAGTTTTTGGACAAAGAGCTGTTCTTCTGAACTAGTAACATACAAAGTATGCAGGTAGCATCTAAAGTTATTTTCACCTTATTTATTTTCAAAGACTAAAGTTAGGTAAAATAAAAAGAAGTTAAAAAGGAGTACATTCTGTCACTCTTACCTCATGCCAAAGCATGCAGGCTTTGCAGTGTAATCTGCATTTGGGCACAGACAAAGCTTGAGAGGTTGAGCTCAAAGGGAAAAAAAGGTTTGTGAGAGTTATGAGCAGATGGAGGGAGGGTTTTATTTTTAATTAGGAGCTCATTTAGAATGGAAATCTGTATGTAATCTGAACTGCTGTGCTTACGGTGGTGGACATTAACTGGGGGAACAATGAGAACCTCTGTTGGAGCTTTATCTGAACTGCAGCTCTCTGCTCCATACCTCAGTTGTCCAGGTAACGATACTGTCAAATACAGTGACTTAACCATAAGGGGACCCTCAGATGGGGCACAGGGAGAACGTACACAGTGCCTGATGATGGGGACGTGAGGAGAAAGAGCCTGCGAGAAAGAATAAATCGCGGTTGCAAGCTGAGATGCTTTTGTTCCCCTGTATTAAATGTGTGTTTCGAAATCTGGAGTAAGTTTCTAGAATTCTCTGTCTTCATCTTTTCCCTGTGCACTCTCCTAGTTCTTGATCATCTTAACAGCTTTTGGAGGAGGCAGTCAAATGTTTAAACTGAGAAATGGTTCTTCTTTTCCCTCCCACAGGAACAAGTTGCGCTTGGTAGCCATGTCATAAACCAGTGCAAACACATCTCCTTTTCTGTCTTGAAGTTCACATAGCTTTCTTGACCTACTTTACATAAAATAACATTAGAGCCAAAAATGTACTTTGCCTCATCAGATAGGGGCTTTGCTTGCCTGGTCCTGTGTCTTTTCTATCAGTATCTCTTGGCAAAGATACTTCCATTACAACCCAGTGTCCTGGAGCTGGAGATAAAAGCCCCCAACATGTGGCAATAATGGATGAGCTAAGCCTGGCAGAGAGATTACCTCATCAATTTGGGGGTTTGGATGACGATAGTAAACATGTAGCTGTGCTTTCCTCAATCCCATGCTCTTGGGTACACTTCTCTTCTCTTGAAATATTTGAATTCTTTCTAAATAATGTGGAATGTGAGAAGAGGGCATGATAAGACATCATTTGGGAGAAATCCATCAAGGTACAGGCAGACCTTGAGAAGAATTCAAGAAGTATAATTTCAGGGTAGTGATGGTAAGTTTATCAAACAACTTTTTTTTTTCCCAAAAGAGTTTCAAAGGAGATGGTAATATTTTTAACTGAATTTGATGTAATTCTTTCTTGAAGCTCTCAGAGGAAATTCAGTGTGAGGTCCAGGAAAGAGGGGTTACCCCTCTGTTGGGGAAGGAGGTATGTAGGATATAGGATGGCAGCCTTTCATGGAGCTTAAGAACAGCAGCAATGAGATGTGAAAGGGAAAGAGAGAGGCATGGAAATGTCAAAGAGAAAACCAAGACTATACATACTTGTAAAAATTACTTATGGGCTGGGCGTAGTGGCTTACACCCATAATCCCAACACTTTGGGAGGCTGAAATGGGTGAATCACCTGAGGTTAGGAGTTCAAGAACAGCCTGGCCAACATGGTGAAAACCCATCTCTACTAAAAATACACACACACCAAAAAAATTAGCTGGGTGTGATTGTGGGTGCCTGTAGTCCCAGCTACTTGGGAGGCTGAGGCAGGAGAATTGCTTGAAACCTGGGAGGCAGAGGTTGCAGTGAGCTGAGATGACACCACTGCACTCCAGCCTGGGGGAAAAGAACAAGACTCCATCTCCAAAAAAAAAAAATTAATGTTTTTGAAAAGCATTTTTTCGCATTATAAAAATGTAATATAAAAAGATTTTTCTTTTTGTATACTTGTCTGTGGATTGGGGCCAATTAACTTATGATAGGTACAATTAAGTGTAGTAAAGAAAGCACCAGTGGGAAAAAAAAACCCTTGGGAAGGAGGGGAAGACTGCAAAGACATTCATCCATTAATAAATCCTTCTGCTTATGAAATTAAAAAACTTTCACACATTATTACTTTCTTTGCACAACTCAGACACAGTTATTACTCCTTGTGGTATGCAAGAAAGGTGGGTCTGAAAAAGTATTCCAGATGTGAAATTCAGATTGTGTTGGCTGATAATTCAACCAAAGCATTTTCTCTCTGTGGTTTTCCAAGCCATTCTCCTGGAAAGACACACCTGAGGATAAGCATATGCCAAGCGTGAGGTGAGAGGAATATGGAAACCCAGGCTGGTTTGTCGAGAGAATAAACCATCTTCTGTAGAGTCCTGTTCAGGCATTCATAAGGACAGCTTGCCCATCTTGGAGGAAACCTTGGGAAGATGAAAGTGAGGAGTGAATACTGGGCATTTTTACATGGCAGTACGCCCTCAGGGGCAGAGCAGATGTACCTTATGGGATTTGGGATTATAACATCATATATACTCACATATAAAACAGAATGTCGTGGATCATTGTCCCATTTGTATGCATTAACGAAACAAACACTATACATAGAGAAGGCAGAGGCTAATGTTTTTATGTATTAATTGGTCAGTTCACAGTGATTGTTAATATAGTCATATTTGAAGGTTGAGAAGCCAGTAGATTAGGGAGTAGTTTAGATTTTAGTTTTGAGTACAACTTTTTGCTTTATTGTAATTAAATCTTTCAAGGCCTCTGTAAGTGTTTCATTTATGATCTGAATACTTATTTGTATTGCTTCTTGCATTTATTAGAATTACCAGTAACTGTTGACTTTAATAAGATCTTGTGTTAGTCCTGAGAGACAGAGGGAGAGAGAGACAGAAGAGAAGAGAATGAGACCACCAGTGAGATCCATACCTACAGGCCAGACCAGGTCAGCACATGGGCATCTTGTAATCAATAAACTAAATCAAGTTTGTGACTGGAAGCTTTAACTGGCTTTAGGAATAATTATGATATTAATGTAGTATTTTTTATATGATAGGTACTTCGTGTATCACATGTGCTATCTCTTTTAATCCGCCAAAGCCACTCCAGAGATAGAAACATTATTCTTCCCATTTTACATAGAGGAAAAGTGAGCCCTAAAAGGCTTTAGCAACTTGTATGATGTTATACTGCTGGCAAGGGCACGGCTGGGATTGAATCCTGCTCTGTCTGACTTTAAAGTGTGAACTGGATTCCAGGGGGTGAAATCACTGTACTTCTAATTTTATGAAGATTGATGTAGAAGAAACCATCTGCTCATAAAACACCTTCAGATAAATCCTCTAACCACAGACTTAGTTTATGCTAAAGTTCAGTTACTCAGGTTATGGAATATTAATTAGTAACATAGATGTTCTCTTCTCTGTTCTTCTTGAGCAAAACCCAAAGGTAAGTGAGAGCCAAATAAAATCTAGGCACCAGAATGAGCTCCAGTTGAGTGCCACCCCTTTCTTTCTCCTGAGAATGTGACCCCGCTTAATTTATTTCTACAAATATTAAAAAATAAGTATACAGTCCAGTACTATGATAAGTACTATGGTTAGTGCTGTTAAAGAAAATTAATAAAATATACTTGAAATAATTAGGTAAATATGAGAGACCACATTTGTGTCAAAATAAATGATATAGTTCAGTGCTCTGCTGCCTACATAATTATTCCGTTGAAACAGCATTTCCTTGATTTCTGGATAACTTGATAAAGAGATACTTTTTCAAATACCTGATTTGAATATTCACTTTTACCACCACTGGACCAATAACCAGAGGGAACTAGCTAAACCATGCTTTGGTCCTCATACATGGTACTCAGCAATTATGAGCCCAATAAAGAACATCTCATAGGTCAAAGTAAAGCTCATTCTGAAAAAGCAGAGAACCTTAGGAGAGACATCGAAGCCTTTTTCTTTTCTCTCTGGCATGGTCAATATCTGAGTGCACTCAGGTTGTATACCCATCACTATGATCAAAATTAGTCTCCTTAAAGTAGCAAAGATCAATTTCGTGCTGCACGTACTGGGAACCTAACATGTAAGTAAGAACCTTACTGAATGGCTCCATTAAATAAGATACAGCAGAAAGAAACAGCTGAAGAATTTAAAACCTTCCAAGAAAAAAAATGTAACTAAGCAGTGGAAATTTATAGGGTATCTGCTGCTTATATTAAAATAAAATTTAATTGCTAAGATTTAAAAAACTCAAATTCTTATTCTTGGTTTTAAAAATATTACATTAATAATCCATACTTTGATAAAGTGACTCTTGAAATGTTTCTTGATTCTTCAGGTTGTTATCTGCCCACTCAAAAATATAACCTCTGAAGAATTTCTTTTGAGTTTTTCAGAAATGAAGCCCGCATTTGGTTTTGGGATCAGTGTCAGTTCACAGCAGTGTTATGAAGGTATTTGGAAAACATCTACTTTGGCTTTTGTTTTCCTTGAAGTCTCTGTAGCTTGTGATAAGGCATCCTTTACCTGGCTATCTCCATGTGCCAAGGAAAATGGAATCTGATTTCTGACCCTATGGGCAGCTGTGGGCAAGCAGACTTGTGAGGGTAGAGATGAGATAAATTCAAGGTGGATGTTGTAACAATTGAAAGGGCTAAACATGTTTGGAATGAAGATGGCTCTTTTCATGTTCTGATCATAAGCCAAGCAGGGAGCTTAGAGGAGAGAAATGCTTGGATACTAAAGAAGTCTGTGCCAGCGTGACATACTGTGTGAATTTTCAGTCCTGTGCGTCTGTTTTCTTGTATCCAAAGCATCATGGTAGAGTGAAGGAAGTTGAGATCTTTGTTTAACAATGAGCTGGTTTGCAGTAAGATTTTAAGTCCCTTATACTTTATATACCTTGTCTCTGAATTTTTTCTGCAAGACAGTTAGTATCATTGCCATTTTATGCATAAGGAAGCAGAAACTTACAAGTAATTTGTCTAAGGCTGCACAGCTAGAATGCCTCCAAAGCCTTTTTCTAATCTAAGGCTACTTATAGCAACAAAAAAATTCTGCCTATTATTGCAAGTGTATACAGTTATGTGCTCTCTCATGGGCATGCACATACACACACACACACACACACACACACACACACACACACACACACACGCACAGTCCCCCTCTCCTCTGTCTCTTGGATTTGACAGTTGTGTTCACATCCTTTGTTACTCTGGTACATGTCATGTATTCCTGTGCTACTGGATGTGGATCTGATGCTCTGTGCAGAATGACACCACCAGAATTTGGGTTGAGATGTTCTGCTTTATATGTAGCAGTGGTAGAATGCAAAAAGCCTCCTCGTCAGAACAGAGAGGGAGTCTGCTGAATTGGAAAGGAAAACAATGCATAGAACTTCATTTCCTCATAGCTACAAAGCAGCTTAAAAACTCATCTGGAAAAAGCAGAGAACCTTAGGAGAGACAGCAAGGGCATCTTCTTTTGTCTCTGAGATGGTCAATATCTGAGCATACTCGGATTGTACACACTTCAATGTGATCAAAATTAGGCTCCTCAAAGTAGCAAAGATCAGTTTTCTTCTACATATACAGGGAGTATGGAGTAGCCGCTTTGTGTATTCATAAGAAATTTGCAGTTAATCTGTGGCTAGAAAGTGGGAGATCATTTTCCATTTAAGCAGGATTATGTCTCTCTCCAAAGAGCAGGTCTGGTTGTAATAACATTTTATAATTCAGGTAGTTCAGTTTTAAAATCTTGTAGATGATTTTATGTTTTACCCTCATCTTGCCCCTTTGCATATGATTCAAGACTTCTAAGTTCTTCTATCAAATGTCCATTTGACATTTACATAACTGTCTTCCTCCTAAAGCAAAGACAGGCAACCTTCTTATATGTTCTAGAACACTAGACAGGGGGAGAAATTGGAACAGATTCCAGTGAGAGAAACATAGCAACCAACTGGAATAGTGTTTTTCACATGGAAGGGTTGGGGTCAGAGCTATGTAGCTATGAAGGCATATCTTTAAATTCTGCAGTGCTGGGGACTTTGGGATCCTGTGGGAAACCCCTGGAGCTATATTTGGAGTCAATGAGTCAGTAGGAACCCTGTTGCCGGTGTTAGAGATCCTGACACGTCAGGAATTCTGTCATTGTGCAGGTACGTTCCAAGACATCTCTCTATGCGTGAGCCCTGTGTTCCTTCCCTAAGTTCTTGTCACAAAAGCCAAAAATAGCCTGGGTAAGTATATCACAAACTATGTGAAAAATGCTCCAGATAATTTGCATTTTTAGATCACTCATTCAGATGGAACCATACCTCTGTGTTGACTTTGGACCCTAGATGAATTCTGATACTTCAGCGTTTGAGTATCTTTGGCATGATCTTTAGAGGGATGGATCGTTAGAGGTTGTCCTAGCAATGAGGGGTTCTGCATTTGCTTACACTTCATAGTCTGTCAAAGCAGAGGAGAAAATTGTCTATATTTTCTATCTTACATACTTTTTTAGTGATCTGAATAATGTACATTCAAGAGTGTTCTCTTTGGGCTAGAGTTTATTTGCAGCCATCATTATCCATACTCAAAGAGACTGAGAAGAACTTCTCCTTATCCCCACTGTAGACCAATTGACCAACAATAACGGGCTTCTCCCTGAAGAGGAAGATTCCATGAGGCATGAGTTGGCAATACCCAGATCGATTTTGGCTTTTCACTATTTTGACATTGATTTTATTGACACACAGTTAATAACTGATTTTGTTGAACGAATATGTAAAGGTCCACGATTGTGAATCTCATTGGTGTTTTTTCCAAAAACAATTATGGAAAGTCAAATAAAAGGAACATTAGATTCATTGCATTTAGGAAAAAATGGCCCAGACTCTATACTGGGGTTGATGATATAAAGATAGATAGGTTGTGTTCCCGTTTTCATGAAGATCATCATCCATGTGAGGAGGGGTTAGGGTTGAGACATGTAAATAAACAATCTTACAGTGAAGGAATAAGCCGCTAAGAAGTATGATTAACCGAAATGGGGGTTGATTATGCTGGGATGAGGAAAACTATGGGAAGTCCAGAAAGTGACACAGAGGTTGAATTTTATATATAACTAACAGATGCATAATGTGACGAAGATCATTCCAAGCAGAGAGATAAACAAGAACAAAGGTACATGTGACATTCATGGAATCTTCAGAGGTTTGTGAACATTTAGACATAGCTGAGAACATAAAATGTATTGGAAACTAGTTGGAGACAAGACTGAAAAAGTCAGGGAGGGTGAGATTAGGGCAGATTTTCTATGCCTGTACTTAGAATTTGAACTTCATTTTCTAGGCAGAGGGTGCTCATCACAGGATTTTAAGTGGGAAAATTTTGTGAATACTATTGTGCTTTCTATGGCTGACTTGCCATTATTGACATTTGTCTTAGACCAGTTAGTGTTGCTATAATACAATACATAAGGGGTAATTTATAAAGAAAAGTTTATTTGGCTCATGATTCTGATGGCTGCAAAGTCCGAGGTTGGGCAGCTGCATCTGGTGAGGAATTTATGCTGCTTCTATTCACTGTGGAAAGTGGAATAGAGCAGGCATGTGCAAAGAGATCACATGGCAAGAGAGAAAATGAGAAAAACCAAGGAAACCAGGCTCTCTTGAACAGTCTACACTTGTGGGAACAAGTCCACTCCCTCACCCCCATGGGAAGGCATTAGTCTTTTCATGAGGATCCACCCCTATGACACAAACACCTTCCATTAGGCCCCACCCCCTAACACTGCCACCTTGGTGATTAACTTTCAACATGAGTTCTCGCAGGGAGAAACCACAGCCAAATCATAGCAACTTTAACCTTTAATGCCATCCCAGATCTGAAGGAGATATGAAAGCTTTATGGACTCAGTCATCACAATAAAATTTAAAAATAGCTGTTCTCGTGTGATTCCATTTTTATCTTACTTTTCTGTTAGCTTTTTTTTTGAGACAGGATCTCACTCTGTCACCCAGGCTAGAGTGCAGTGGCAGTCATAGCTCAGTGCAACCTCCACTCCTAGATTCAAGTGATTCTCCTGCCTTAGCCTCCAGAGTAGCTGGGATTATAGGCATATACCACTATGCCCTGCTAACTTTTTTTATTCTTTGTGAAGTTGGAGTTTTGCTGTTCTGTGCAGGCTAGTCTTAAACTCCTGAGCTCAAGGGATCTTCCTGTCTCCCAAAGTGCTGGGAATACAGGAATGTACCACTGCACTCAGCTTTATTTTTACTTTTTAAGAAGTGTAAACAAATTATTTTTATTTTGATAATATTGAGGCACTAATTAAAATTAACATTGACAGTACTCAGGTACTATCAGCAATAGGGAACCTTTTCTTTTCTTTTTTTTGTTCCTACGAACTCTTATGATGGAATCATAGAAGATGAGAGGCCACTTGATGCCAGAGGTCAATCTACCATAGGTAGATTCAGAACAGAATGTACAAGAAGGGCTCAACGTTTTTCCACCCCATAAAAATAAAAGTAGAATCCAATCCTGAAGCCTTTTGCTTTGGATGGCTGCCACCAGGAGGCCATCCTTATCTTTCTGTAGGACAAGGAGCATGAATCTAGGTGTAGAGGCTGCTATCTCGATCCTATTTGTTAGGTTGATTTGTTGTGTAAGATTGGGCAAGTCTATTAATTTTTATGAATGTTTAGTGTCTTTATATTTAAAATGGATAGAATACTAGCTGGCCTTACCCACATAATAGTATTGTGTTTAAGGGGCCAGTAAGATTACATTATTTTTGGAAACATAAGTCTTTTTGCAAATACAAAGTATGTATGATGGTGATTGTCTGGGTCAAATGTAACTGACTGAGTCTGCCATCTGGTTTGATGTTCTATTCCTTTCACTGGCCTAGATAGCACATGCAAGTCTCTGGGATTAATCTTTTTCTTAAATGTAGAGCAACCCACTTTTGATAATCCACTCTTGTGTGTGTTATTCATTATCTTATTTTATTTTAAGCTTGATTACAAACATTTCTAGATTTTACCAATATCTTTCTTCTCTACTTGTGGACACATAAAGTAAGTTATTTCTGAATCCCCTTGCCTTTTCCTCCATTATTATATCAGATACTCTTCTAAGGATATGGAAAAGTCTGTGAGGAAAGTAGTCAGCCCACAGCCCTAGAAAAGACCCTGCATTGGTAAGAAGTTAGAAGGGGTTATGTATTAGTGTGTCTATAGCTTCAGAGAGTAGTACATAGCCACCACTTCTGGGGCCTCAAATGCAGAGAAGGCTGTCCATCAGTTCCTTGCATTTGGACATGGGTGAACTCAAATGCCTACTGTCTCTCTCTTTTACTAGCTCACTCTTGCCCACCTGCACGTAACATTAAGCAACCCCTCTTGTAGTCATATTTTGCTTGGCAACTCTTCAGTCAGTGAGCAACGATTTTAAAAACTGCCTTACTTTTTTAGTTTCTCTTGCTTAGCGTTATTTGTATTCACTGTCTAACTTTAGCATGTTGTTTAATAATTCCTTTATATCAGAGTACGTGTTTGTTGCAGTGTAGAAGGAATATGTAATACTGTTCTAAAACTGCGTAATACTGTTGGTCTGGCATATAAACACATCCACCAAGGAGCGGATTAAGTAATAAATAGACAGACAATTGGTGAATTGTTAGGTAGATGTTGCAGTGTTTTAGTGATGCTTGGGGGAAATTGGCTGGAATGTTTAGAAGGGTTGGAAACACACTGCTGTTTTATTTCCACTTAAAATAATGAAACATACAGTCTTAATATATAAATTCACAAGCATACTTCCTAAGATAGATCTAGATAAAAAGGCCTTCTTGCATTCAATTTATGAACTTAAAAATTGTGAGCAACACAAATCAGTTGCTACTTTTAACTTTTCCTAACAATTTATTTAACTCAGTATGTCAGAAGGGGCTAAGAGCGGAATGAAATCCATCAAATGTCTGTGTTATTTTCCTTGTCTTGTGAAGAATATTTTAACAAGATCTGTGGTTGGAGAAAGATAAAAAGGAGGAGGAGTATGAGGAACGGGAGTGAATTCTGGTAATCGTTCTCAAAATAACTGAGGACAGAGCTGACGTTATAAATTTTCAAGGGTATTAGTGGAGCATATAGAGTGGGCCCTTCCCAGCAACTCAAATGCCCATTCAACTTTATTTTATTTTATTTTAGTTTTGAGACAGTCTCGCTCTGTCACCCAGGCTGGAGTGCAGGGCGTGATCTCGGCTCACTGCAACCTCCACCTCCCAGGTTCAAGCAATTCTCCTGCCTCAGCCCCCTGAGCAGCTGGGATGATGGGTGCCTGCCAAGATGCCTGGCTGGTTTTTGTATTTTTAGTACAGATGGGGTTTCACCATATTGACTAGGCTGATTTCAAACTCTTGACCTCAGGTGATCTGCCCGCCTTGGCCTCCCAAAGTACTGGGATTACAGGCGTGAGCCACTGTGCCTGGCCTCAGCTTGATTTTAATATGAACTTGCTTTAGTGGCACACACTGGTTTGGAAAGTATGTTCCCGCATCCTCTGTTTAAGGACTTCATGGAGTTTATACTATTAATAGTCTCTATGCTTATTTTTGTTTAATCCTTTTCTGTGTACATTCCCCAGTCAATTTGTGGAAAACACTTATGGGAAGACATAATGTTTCTCACATGACTAACAAGTTAATATCCTGTTTTGAGTGCTTGGGATTTTGAGTTTTGCCAAAGTTTTTAGCCAATAGTTATTTCTTCCCTTCCCAGCCTTGTTTGGCTTTAAGCAGGTGGCTACTTTGACATACATATTAAATCAAGAATATCAGCTTGTTAGCTTGTTAATGAATGAGAAGTTTTGTTGAATGTGTGAAGTCAGGTTTTGTCTGTCTACATTTCCTCATTGGTTTTTTTGACTTTTATATTCCACGTCAGCCTCAATTCTCCTCCAACCTTCTACATTGCCCAGTGGCATGAATTTCTGGGGAGGAAGTTTGGTGTTGCCTCAAGCAAATATCATAAAACGTTGAGGCAAGATTTGTGGATAGGAAGCCTGGCTATGAGAAATCAGTTTCTAAAAGGTTAGATAATTGTTTGGAAAGGAATAAAGGAGAGACCAAATCGACAGCACTTAGGAAACGACCTAAGAAAGGGTCCTTTTCCATAGGGAGATGGCTACCTCTCCTCCCGTTTATTACACTGTGTGGCTGATGAGTCTTAATTTCCGTTTGGAAACAAAAGCCAAATTCAGAGTCGTGTGTGAGGTAATAGTATAATAGTGTATTATATTTATGCTTCCCTTTTATTTTCAAAGTTATTGCATATTTACTTTTTTCGGCCAGTTTGATGAAGTGAAAAGAGCTAAATAACCTGATAAGATCAGCTAGTATATCTCTCACTGGAGCATCTTGAGGATCCGATGAGATAATGTGACAGTCCTTGCCATTTTTATCAAGCTAAAAGCTTTGCACGGGTCCCTTAAATTCACTGAGCTTTGATAGCTTGGGGTTAGGTAGCAACTGGACAGTCTCTGCCTTTCTCACTCTGTCTGTTACTTTTATATACTTTGGTTGGTAGGCAGAGTTGGATGTTTAAAAAAAATTATTTCACTTAAGAGGAACTGGGGAAAGAAATAAAGCAAGTGGCCTGACCAACTGAGGAGGAAAATCTGAACAATCTAATAGTTTCCCCACAGCTGTTTTTCCCTCACAGTTGTTAGAGGCTAATGAGGCCAGTTGTAGCCCATGAGAAAGACCCTGTGGCCCCAGAAATGGACAGTCATTCACTTCACACTCTGTAGCGTAGAGAACAGTGAATTGAGGCCCCAACTGCACCATAGAGGAGCTCTGATCTGAAAGAGAAGTTACCAAAGCTGTTTCTCTGGGTGAAATGGAAATTCTTGGAGGTCTGAGCTGCTGGTATGCCTAAGGAGCTATATGGCACATGGGCAAGAAGGAAGAATGGCTTTCCAGAGAAGGCGAGACTTTCCAGTCACCCAGGAAGTGGGGCTTGGAGAAATTGAAGCTTTGTATTTTGGTTCGATTTTATTTTCCTTTAAAACAAGTGGTTCTTATTATTTCAAACTATGGATTGCTTTGAGAATTTGATGATGATGCATAGGATCGTTGTAGAAAAATGCACTTTGAACCATCACCTGTTTTTGCAAATTTCAGTGGATAAGAAAATCCCCTAAAGACCATAGGTTGGCCTCTTAAGTCTTGGTTCTGAAGTTTTAGCAACCACAACAATAGTGGGACTCTGTTCTCAGAAATTCTGATTTATTACAGAGTTAGTCCCAGGATTCTGAATTTTTAATAAGCACTCAAGAGAATTCTGGTTTAAGTGAGCTGGACCAAATACTGAGAAACATTGTCATAGGGATCTCTGGCTCCTAGTTAAGAGGCATTGCCTTAGACTGCCTTAGAACTCCAATGTTTCTGTATATATTTTCAAAATTAATATTATCTTTCTCAATTTCACTCTATAAAGAATACTCAAGTTCCTTATCAAATGAATTGGCCATATTGGAGCAAAAATCAAATAAAAGGAAAAAAGATTTTGTTCTGACTGAGCCAGTTTGGCTGGCTTCCTACCCTGGAAACATCAGTTGAGTATTGAATTTCCAAGTCTCTGGGTGACAGTATCCCTGGCTTCATCCCAGTATGGGCATTCATTAGTTGCATTATACAGTAAGTACAGTAAGAACTGTCCTGTAAGAAGGGGCTAGACTCAGTGAGAGAGTCCTAGTTTGTTCTGAAGAGCATAATCAACTGAGTAATTGCAAATGGAAGTTGAGGTCAGAGCCAGAAAAGTGGTCTTGAGCAGAAGATTTGTGATCAAGGAAATTGATAGAGGACAAGTCGAGGTCTCAGGAGGACTAGCATTCAGGAAAACATTAGATAATGGAGCTTGAATTGGATGAAGGCAAGTATTTGAGGATGGAGGCTGTGAAGAGACAAAGATGTTGGTCCTATCAAATACTGGCCAGTTCAAACACATTAGACTCGACTGGACAAAAAAAGGTTCTATATGGACATTCACTGATGAACCCTTATTACATAGAGGTCCAAGAAATAAAACCTCATGGCAAAATGTGTCCATGATATTTCTGATGATCATTTTTTGACAGTGAGTTTATGTAGAAATGATGAATAACTATATCTAGTTTTCATTGGTAATATTCTTTATTAGGATATTGTCTAGTTCAGTGGTTGGAAAAATTTTCAGAGACAGAGGGTAAAAAATTTTAGACTTTGTGAGCTATCATACTGTCTCCATTATAAATTCATCATTTTTTTTTTTTCAGACGGAGTCTTGCTCTGTCATCCAGCCTGAAGTGCAGTGGTACAATCTCGGCTCACTGCAACCTCTGCCTCTTGGGTTCAAGTGATTCTTCTGTTTCAGCCTCCTGGGTAGGTGGGAGTACAGGCACCCGCCACCATGCCCAGCTAATTTTTGTATTTTTAGTAGAGATGGGGTTTCACCATATTGCCCATGCTGGTCTCGAGTTCTGGACCTTGTGATCTACCTGCCTCTGCCTCCCAAAGTGCTAGGATTATAGACGTGAGCTACTGTGCCTGAAAAATTCATTATTTTTAATAATTCTTTAATAATATAAAAAAATTCTTAGCTTTCTGAAGTAGAAAAACAAGGCAAGAGCTGAATTCTGCCCCAAAGCTATGGTTTGCTGACCCTTTTACAGATTATGCCAACAGTCGATTATTTTATATTTACTTAGTATTTGGTGTTTTCTAATAGGAAATACAGGTCAGTGGAAGAACAGCTACATCGGTTTAAGTTTCTCATTGAGGATATATGCCCTTCCTTATTTAATAATAGGAGGACTTTATGTCCTAAGCATGAGAAGTAGTGTTTTCTAAGCTTGAGTCCACCTGAAACCATCTAATGTTAAAACCTGTAAGGGAAGAGCTGGATTTCAACTTGGTTTCTTTTGATCTATAAATTAAGTTATGAGGGTGGTCTGGCCCTTTTGGGCTCTAATTTTAGCATTTAGCTTATTTTTGCTTACATTTAACTACAGTAAGCACTTTCTAGATTATCTGGATAATTATTTTATTGCCTGTGTACTAAAATGAGATTTAAGTTCAAGTAGACATTTAAACATAAGATTCTTTGCATCCCAGTAGGACTACTTTAACTGTTTCCATGTAATGAGACTAAGACAGACATAAACTTCATAAAAGCCAAATGATGCCATAAACAGTTCGGAAGGACTTTATCAGGGAAAAAATTGATTGGCTATTGAGTCATTGCATAACACACGGTCTATGTAGTATAAAACTAGATAGATCTTGTGATATAGCTGTCAGTTCCTTATCCTCCCTGGAGCAGAAGAGGTTCCATTTCAGCCAAACAGCATGTTGGTCACATTCAATTAATGTTGTTAATTTGAATTTTGATGATAGCATATTTAATTTGTAAATTTGCATAAAGCTTATCCAGCTATGAATATATGCATGTGTATGCAGTTTAAATTACCTCTAGGAGTGTTAGGAGATGGTCATAGTGGTTGTATAAATAATAAGGGCCAAGAACAAGGTTGTTCCAGTTAAGATGGTTAAAGCAGGTCTGTGCTGGTTCACAGAAGGCCATTCAGCATCATAGAGAGATGCCGCTTTTTAAGGCAGGTGCGGCCTGGGGCTAGGGCACAGGGCCAGCCAGCAGTGATTGGCTGGGTTTTAGCCTCACTCACTCCCTCAGCTGAGCACTCTTATTCAGGGGTATGTTCCTGTCCTGAGTAAGAGGGGGTGTGATTTAAGTGATAATGTGGGATTATAATCTTTGGGACTTAGTGGCCATTTAAGTCTTGAGTGAAGAATTCTTTCCTAACTTCCTTCCTTAGTGACTGTTTTAAAACAATCTTCCCTAAGCCACCTGGCTTTGGTGATGATTGTTTTGAAAACAGTATCTGATTCACTGAATCTTTCAGAAAAGTTGCAATAACCGATAGGGATTTTTCACAAGCTTTGATACAGTTAAGAAAAACAAAATGTAAGAAAAGAATATTGAAAGAGCTAAGCAGCAGAAGCATCGGCGTGGACAAGAGGTATGTGCTCTCCAAACTCGAGACTCGTGGACTTTGGCACTTCCCCTTTCCCATGGGTGTGCTTACTTGGGGATGTCATGGGCATGAGTCTTCAGTGCCCCCTACTGCCTCCCAGTAGGTCTGTTGTAACACATGACAGCTTGGTGGTCTCTTGTCACCAGAATGGAGCAAGTTTTTTTTTTTTTTTTCATTTTTTTTTGAGAAAGAATCTTGCTGTGTCACCTAGGCTGGTGCAATGGCGCTATCTCGGCTCACTGCAAACTCCACCTCCCAGGTTCAAGTGATTATCCTGCCTTGACCTCCAGAGAAGCTGGGATTACAGGTGCTCACCACCATGCCTGGCTAATTTTCTAATTTTTGCAAAATAAGAAGACGGTGTTTCACCATCTTGGACAGGCTCGTCTCGAACTCTTGACCTCGTGATCCACCTGGTTTGGCCACCCATACTGCTGGGATTATGGGCGTGAGCCACTGCGCCTGGCCTGGAACAACTTTTAAAGGTAGTTTCCTTACAGGTGGACCCATGGCTGTGGTGCAGAGAAGCAGGGAGCGTGACTGTGTGGAAATGCAAGGGCTGCTTCAATGGGCAGGGAGAGTGCATCAGGGAGACCATGTAGAATGCTGGCCTGCTCATCTGTCTCTCCATTTTTCAGGAGAAGCAGAGAGCTATTGGTTTGATTGACTTAAATAAATTCTGATTTATTTAGTTTATAATAAGTGCCACGTATTGCCAGGCCTTGCAAAGTCGAGGGCATCAGGAATATAAGAGGACTAAAAGCAATATTCCTCATGCTTCCAGAGCAGATGCCTAACTGGGGAGGCAGAACTGAAGTGCAGCACACTGAGAACGTCTAGGATGGAAACATAGGTGGATTATTTTGTTACTGATGTGGCCTAGGTAACCTTCTCACATTGAGAACATATTTTGTCTGTAGGAGGAGTGCCACATAAGATGAAATCAGACTGCACACATACATGAGTGTTTTCTGTTTAACTTGGCGGTGAAGATTAACTTTCAAAGGGAACTTAGAGCAGGTAAATTACGTCCATATTTCTGAGTTTGAAGAAGAAGGGGCAAGCAATGCTTACTGGAAACAAGACAAAATTCAGAGATAAAATGCAAGTGGAGTTCAAACACAGTAAGAAGAGAGGTTAATGGTGTCTGTCTCCCAGCAGGCAAAACACTTCCATACTCTCAGGAGATGTTTCTCCCAGGACCAGAGCATGGAGGTGTGCTGCCCCATTAGTGGGGGGTTCTTAGTATTGAGCCAGGCTTTTGCTTGCTTGAGGCCTGATTACTGTAATACTTGGTCTAATTCTTTTCATCTTGGGGCCACAGGCTTAGGCATAGCTGAGCAGCTGGTGTGTGTTTTTCTCCCCAGCAATGGCAAGCAGTTTAGCTATGATTCTTTGAAGCCTAAAAACATATGGCAGCAGCTCTCCATCAGTGTCCTGAAGCTCTCAAATTGATGTTTTGTTTGGTTGTATTAAACATGAATTTAAGGACAGTTTTCATGATATCCTTTTCCCATAATTGCTGATGTTAAATGCAGCCTGAGAACAAGTGTTAAAAGATTCTCAGAGACAGTTTAGTAATGACACTTCCAAGTTTTACTGACATTAATAGGCTTTAGTGGGATTAGCTTAGTAATAGTTATATAATGTGTGATTTGTGGCAATGAAAATGCTAACAGGGCCAATTATTGCATCGTACATAATGGACACACTTGTCGTTTTGTGGTGTTCATCTATATTTAAATGAGGGATACTAATCAGCATTGTAATGGCAAGCTTAGCTGTCAGGGATCCTGTTGCAGCTCTGCCTGAGTCAGTCTGTGCACAGAGCATGGAGAACCAGGGCCATGGAGTGTGTGGGTCACGGAATCAGGTTGCCTATTTTCATCTTGACACCATCACTTGCTGGGCAACCTTGAGTAAGTGGCTTAACCGTTCTCTGAGCATCAATTTCTTCATCCATAAAATGGGGGTCATGCTAGTGTGTCCCTATAATGATGGAGGGTTAATGGAGATTACATGTAAATCACACATAGCAATGTTAGGCATAAAGTAAGTGCTTAATGCATATCGATTGCTTTATTGTTGTTGGATTTGTTGCCATCTTGAGCTCCATGTATCCAGAATTTAAAATGGAGGTCTTTCTTCCCAGCAATGTTTTAAAATTTGTAGAGCTGTTATTTTAGGAGGACAGAGTTAAAGGACACCATTTCAGAAGAATTATTATATCTCAGGAACCTAGGGCCTTAGCTGGTCCTGGCCTCTGTCTGTTTCTGCTGTCCAACACATATTTCCAGGTATGTTCATGTTTTCTTGCTCCACCTCCAGGAGCATCCACATATTAGGAGGCCTAACTTGAATTGCCAGCATTCTTTTGCCAAGGCCACTACTCCAACTCAAAATTCATTAGCACCAAGGGCCTTAGTCTGAAAATCTGACATGAATCTTCTTGGTAAGAGAGAAGCTTTGAGTTGTTCCCTCAGATGGCTTCAGGCTTCGGCAATAACAAGTGTCTAAGTCCTCCTCAGTTCGATGTGGGCCAAATGTAAGATACTTGTGGATGTTGGCCACACTGCAGTGAGGATTATTGTAGATAATTCCAGTCATAGGGTCACATCTCATTCCTTTTACCATTGGAGTTTAGCACACAACTACCTTTGGGTAGAGTTTCATTCTCATTACCTAATGGATAGCTCTTCTGTCTGCCCACAGGCAGACTTTGACATTGCTGGTTCTGAATGCTTGAAAAGTTTGACTTTGCAGTCTTCTTCTGTTGAGGATTTCCTACTCCTGAGCCCTAGGATACTCAGATGTTAGATGAGTAGGATACTCAGATGTTAGCCAGAAAGATGAGGCGGAAACAGTAAAGAAAATTCAGAAGTGGCCAGTCAAAGTAGGAAGATAGAACCCTAAGAGAGCGTAGGATCCCAGAGGCCAAGGGAAGAAAGTATTTTGAGAATCAGAGAGGGGTCAAGGACATCAAAAGCTGCTAATGGATGAAGTAAGAATGAAGACTAAACATCATTCATGTTCACAATATTGATTTGGCAATGTCGATTAGATTAGTTTGATAAATTAGTTTTATTCTCTCTTTAAGTGTTGTAAAATCTCCATGGCATTAATTATTATGCATTTTTTGCAAACAAAGAAGCAGCTAAGTTTCAGGATATATAAACCATCCAGATTTACAAAGATGGGGGAAAGTGGGAGAATTGAGGTCTGAACTCAGGTTTTCTGACCATGATTTTCATTATTTCTGATAATTAGGTATTTATACTTTTCGTTATCTCTGATATCAGGTATTTAAACTTTAAATCGTAGATTTCCTTTTCTTAGGAAATAACATTTTAAGACTCACTATGCATTGTGGATATAAGATTTTTGTTTCACTTTTAAGCTTCTATCAGGAATCTGGTGGGACAGTATTTTTAGAAAATTCCTAACCTTGCTGGGAATAAAGCTAGGCCTGAGCATGACCACCTTCAACATTTGGCCCCTCTGAGAACCTCTGAATATTTTGTGGAAAGTAGAATGGGAAGAGAAAAGAGGCCTGATATGTCCTCAAGTGAGTCTTCTTCCTGGTCATATTTAGCTGGGTTCCTCTGAAGAGACTTATGAGAAAGTCAGTGTGTATTGACCAGGGTCATTCAGTGTTCTGGATAACAGCACAGGCATTAATTCTGGGACAGATTAACTCAAAGATTGTTGAAGAAACAAGATCTGGGTATAGAATCTGATTCTATTGTTTCTATTTTACTGTAAGAAAGCACTTTTATGTAGACTATATCAGGATCACCTTAATTCTATCTACTGCCCACTTAGTTTAAGATTATTTTAGGTATCTTTAAAGACTAGGGTACATGCAAAGAGTTTGGGCAAAAATCTGTGTACCTCATTAAAATGCTGGAATTTGGACACCAGCATCAAATGTTTCTTTTGTAACTCAATGAATGACATTATAAAAATGGAACATTCAAATGAGAATGTCTGAGGACCCGCTGACTTCACTGCTGAATTCTACCAAATGTTTAAAGAACTTATATTTCCAAAAAACCAAAGAGGAAGCAATACTTCGAAACTCTTTTGACAAGGCTGGCATTACCTCGATAACAAAATTAGACAAGGACACTGCAAGAAGAGAAAATTATATTCCAGTATGCTTCAGAACATAGACGCAAAAATCTTCAACAAAGTACCAGCAAACCAAATTCAGTAGCACTTTAAAAAGATCACTCACTATGATTACAAAGGAATAATCCCTAGGGTTCAAAGATGGCTCAACATATACAAATCAATAAATGTTATGCACAATATTAACAGAAGGGACAAAAACCATATGATCATCTTGGTAGTTGCAGAAAAAGCATTTGACAAAACACAACATCTTTTCCTGATAAAAACTCTCAACAGAATAGATGATGGGGGGATGGAGGCAGCAAATCACCTTGCCATGTATGTACCTATTCTTCATGATCTGCACATGTACCCCAGAACCTAAAGTACAATAAAAGGCACAGTCTACAACAACAGCAGCAACAAAAAAGTAATGTACCTCAACACAATAAAGGCTATCTATTGCAAACCCCCAGCTAACATCCAACTCAGTGGTGAAAAGTTCAGAGCTTTTTCTTTGAATATCAGGATCAAGACCAGGATGCCCACTCTCATCACTTCTATTAACATAGTACAGGAAGTTCTAGCAAGAGCAAGTAGGCAAGGGAAAGAAGTAAAAGGTATCTAAATTAAAAAGGGAGAATTTCATTGTATCTGTTTGCAGACATAATCTTATATTTAGAAAACCTAAAGATTTCAGCAAAAAACTGAACTAATAAGTGAATTTAGTAAAGTTGCAGGACACAAAAATCAATACATGAAAATCAGTAGCATTTCTATATACTAACAAAAAATTACCTGAAAAAGAAATCAAGAAAATAATCCCATTTATAATAGCTATAAAAATATTTGGGATTAAATTTAAGTGATGAAAGAGTTGCACACTGAAAACTATAAAACATAGATGAAAAAAGTTGAAGACACAAATAAATGGAAAGATATTCTGTGTTCATCGATTCAAATAGTTGATATTTTAAAAATGTTAATACTACCCAAAGTGATCTACAGATTCAGTGCAATTCCTATCGAGTGCCAATTACATTTTTCATATAAATAGAAAAAAATCATAAAATTCATAAAGAACCATGAAAGACCCTGAATAGCCAAAGTAATCTTGAGCAAAAAGAACAAAACTGGAGACATCACACTATCTGACTTCAAAAAGTACTACAGAACTATAGTAACTAAAACAGCTTGGTGCTGTCATAAAAGCAGACACATAGAACAATAGAACAGAATAGAGATCCCAGAAATCAATGCATTCATAGGCAATTGATTTTTGACAGAGATGCCAAGAACACAAAATGGAGAGAGAAGGGTTTCTTAAATAGTGCTAGGAAAACTGAATATTCACAAAATATGCAGAAGAAAAAATTAGACCTCCATCTTACATCACATAAAAATCTACTCAAAATGGATTAAAAGTTACAGATAAGACCCGAAAATGTAAAACTACTAGAAAAAACACAGGAGGAAAGCTTCATGATATTGGTCTGGGCAGTTATTTTTTTCATATGAATCGAGAAGCATAGGCAACAAAAGTAAAACTAGACAAATAAAATTATATCAAACTAAAAAACTTCTGCACGGTAAAGGAAACTATCAATATAGTGAAGAAACAATCTATAGAATAGGAGAAAATATTTGCAAACATATAATGAGAAGTTAATATCCAAAATATATAAAGACCTCAACTCAATAGCAAGAACAGAAATAACCTGATTTGCAAGTGCACAAAGGACCTGGATAGACATTTCTCAAAAGAAAACATACAAATGGCCAACAGATATATAAAAAGGTGTTCAACATCACTAATTATCAGATACATGCAAATTAAAAGCATTTTAATTTAGATCTATTACAATTTTAGACCTATTACAATTTTAATTTAGACCTATTTTTAATTCAGACCTATTAGAATGGTTATCAAAAAGACATAACAACTGTTGGTTGATAAGAATGCAGGGAAAAAGGAACCCTTGCACACTTTTGTTGGAAATGTAAATTGGTATAGCCATAGTGGAGAATGGTACAAAATTTCCTCGATTAAAAATAGAGTTACCATATGATCCAGCAATTCCACAGATGGGTATATATCCAAAGGAAACGAAATTAGTATATTGAAGAGCTATCTGCACTTTCATGTTTACTGTAGCATTAGTCCCAATAGCCAAGATATAAAATAAACCCAAATGTCCACATGCATCAGTGGATTAATGGATAAAGAAAATGTGATATATATGCACAATGGAGTACTATTCAGCCAAAAAAAAGAAAATCCTGTCATTTACAACACAGGTGGACGTGGAAGGCAAATACCATATGATCTCCCTTACGTGTAGAATCTAAAAACATTGAACCCATATAAGTAGAGAGTACAGTGATGGTTACCAAGGTCTAGGGGATGGGGACAAAGAGAAGATATTGGTAAAAGGATGCAACATTTCACTTACGAGAAAAAATTCAAGAGATCTGTTGTAGAACATATGCTAGAAAATCGCTAACAGAGTAAACTTTAAGTATTCTCAGCCCCTAAAAATGATAAGCATGTGAGGTAAGACATATAATAATTAGCCTGATGTAGCTATTCTGTAATGTGTACATATTTCAAAATATGTTGTATACCATATTCAATTTTTGTTTTTTATTAAAAATGAGTTTAAAAATTTGAGAATGTACTCATGGCTTTGGGACAATGTGAATAAGATTTCTTTAGGAGACTAATGAGTATTTTTGTTCATGGGCCTAGGTGGTTAGGTAGACTGAGGAATGCCACAAAAACAAAATACCTGAGGAGAAGAGAGCACAAGGGCGATTGATGTGGCTGACCCATTGTTGTACTTTGCTTTTGTCCAACATAGAGATTTATCATTACTTACTTATCACACTGAGAAAAACAACCTACAGTGATATTAGAGTTACAGCGATGGTGTACAATTGCTTGAGAAGATAATCTGCAGATAATTGGAATATGAACGAACATGACTTGCTTCTCACAGATATCAAATTCACATTTACCCACCAAGTAATTTCAGATCAGATGTCTTTTTTCTACATTTCCTTTGCTTTTCTACAAGCCACAAAAGACAGCTGTCATCATGAGCTTCATGAAACCTGAAAAAAGTCACTAAAAATTTGGCACCATTGACATCAACAATAACTTGTAGTCTATTCAAGATGGAAAAGAATCTCTTAAATGTTAACTTTATTTTGAGACATAAGGTAGTGGAATTCTTGAATTACAAAATGCCAAGAAACAGAATTTATTAAAAACCCAAGGTTAATTAAAACAACCCTAGTCATGAGCCATTTCTAAGTTTTACAGGGCTGTTTTGAATAGTTTAAAAGTAGAGACTGGTGCTAAGTCAAAGTACCTGGTCCCTTTGGATTCCTATGAATATCCGAGAGAACCACAAAAATGCTGAGAAGAGTCCACAGCTTTGCATTCAGAGCCTCCATGACTGTGCCTATTGTTTGTGAATGTGGGTGGAAACTAGAACTCAAACCTCAAAGAAGAAAACCTGCCTGATACAAAGGTACCATGAATAGATTCTGGAATGGCAGTGACCCAAACAAATTCTGGAGGGTTGTGAAGACTCCAGGATACATATATAGTTCAAGGATGGATGTTAGGTAGCTTATTCGTTAGGGCTTGATGTATTGATACAGTATGGGTAGGGCAGGATGTAAAGTCTTCAGTTCAAGTGGAATGAGGAATTTATCTGTGACCCTGCTATCAAGTAGCTGCACATCATCTTGGCTCACTCTGAATCTCTCCATGGTTCTGTTTCCTTATGGGTAAAATGTGGGGAGGGTGATTGTCACTGCCCCTCCCAGAATTAATGAGGTGGTATTCACAAAGAGCATTATATGCTTAGGAAGGAATGCTCTGTGGCAAGACATTATAGGGCAGTAACATCAAGCATGTTTAAAACATGTGCCTGCTGTTACCAAGTGGGTGCTATGGCTCAACAGTCTTGTATCTCAAATATAAACCAATGCATATGGAACTGTTTTAAGGGTAACTGATGACGAGCTGAATAAATGAGAGAGTTGATTATTATACTAAAGGTAGTTCAGGCTTAAAAAATGCTTTGTGGCTGCCATTTCATCTTTAATACAGTGAAGACATACTTGAGCAATCCCATTTAGATAATCACTGGCCATTGATGGCGGAAATTAGAAATGCAGAAAAAGGTTGGGTCAGTGAGTCTGTTTCCTGGGAGACAACAGGGAAGAAGCAATTTCAGCAACAATACTGGGATGCTCCTGCTGTGTGTTAAGCCCGCTTCACAGACTTGCCTCTGGAATTGTGGCTGCCATAAATGTCAGACAGAGCTCAGGATTAGCGACCTCTGGACTCACTTTTCACAGTTGCCTAGAATCTTTTATACCAGGACCGCTTCAGAGACCTCTGGGATACATAAGTAAATAGCAAGGCTCTGTACTCAGAGTGGCACCTGCGGATTTTTCACCTTGTTTCTGCAAGTTATTCAGACACAACATTTCCATTAAGAAAATAAACTCACTGCCTCCTAAAGAGCATCTTTTCCTATATTTGGGGATTCTGGGATCCACTTGCTGAAATCAGATAACTTCCCTACTTACATTCTCTGGTGGATTCCCATTACACTTGGGACAAAGATCTCATCCCTTTACCATGATTCACTTCTAAACTCTTGGACCAGGGATACCTCTTGTCCATTATGCTCTAGGCGTACTTTCAGACTCATTTCCACCTCCAGCCTTGGCTCTCGCTGCTCTTTCTGGCTAAAGTGCTCTGCCCCAAATCTCCAAATGCTGGAAACCTCATGTCCAGCTCAAATGTCACTTACTCAAGGAGTCCTTCCCTGACCACCAGATCTAATGTCCTGTTCTCCACTTACTTTTTATATATCATCTTATTTTATTCTTTTTAAAGCACTCACACTAGCTGCAATTATCTTGCATATTTTTCTCTGGTTGCTATTTCCTCCTCATTAAAGCGGAGAGCCTGGTTGTCTTCCTACTTGTGTGGCTCTTGTGTCTGGAAGAGCACTTGGAACATGGTGGGTTCTAACTAAGGTTTCAGAGAATGAACTAATGGACAATATTGACAATTTGGACTTCCAAATTCTGTCTGGGATTTTCAGTACCAGCAGCTGTGACTAATTCTACATAGTGATATGTTTGCTGGGAGGAAATCTTTTGTGTAATGTGTAGTAAAGGTAGCCTAGAATCCTTCCATTAATTGTGGCTTAGCTTTAAGGACAAATGGAACTCCTGAATTGCAAAATGCTAACAAACAGAATTTATTAAAAACCCAAAGTTAATTAAAATAACCCTAATCACAAGCCATTTCTAAGTTGTACAGGGCTGTTTTGAATAGTTTAAAAGTAGAGACTGGTGCTAAGTCAAAGTATCCAGTCCCTTCGGATCCCTATGAATGCCCAAGAGAACCACACAAATGCTGAGAAGAGTCCACAGCTTTGCATTCCAGGCCTCCGTGACTGTGCCTATTGTTTGTGAATGTGGGTGGAAACTAGAACTCCAACCTCAAAGAATAAAACCTGCCTGATACAGAAGGTACCATGAGTAGATTCTGGAATGGCAGTGACCCAAACAAATTCTGGAGGATTGTGAAGACTCCAGGATACATATAAAGGTCAAGGATGGATGTTAGGTAGCTTACTCTTCAGTGCTTAATTATATTAATCATCATCAAGCAAGAAGATGTATGTTGGTCATCATCAAGCACTAGCTTATAATGATTATCTTTTTGCATTGAATCGCTCCAAAATAACTCTAATACATTAATTAGTGTAGGGATCTAGAGGGACAGCAATTTTTGGAGTGATTCAACATAAAAAGATTACTGACTTAATTTTCATTCTCTGTATTTCTATATATATAGAGGGTGGCACAAGAAACCAGAGATTCAATCTCAATTCTCATCCTTGTTAACAATGTTTGAAAGAAACTCAACCTTTCTGACTTTGTAGTCTCATATATTACCTGCCTGATCTATATCTAAAGGATGTTATGAGGATCAAGTGAAATATGTGGCTGAAAAGTCTCTGAAGACTTCAAAGTGCTATTTGGATGTAAGATATCAGTTTATATATGGGCATCTAGATTGAGAAATCTGTTGATTCCTGTCTTTCTTACTAGATGATCTATTTTATTTCTTTCTGTATCTGCAGTTCCCAGTATAGTAGGTATTTAATAAATTTTTGAATGAATGAATGAATGAATACTATTACAATTCCTTTGTTTCTTTTGACCAACTTCTGTCTCCTCATTGTAAGCATTATTAGCTTTGTATTTATTTTTTACTCTTTTTTATAAATGACTGGCCATTAAAGAGAATAATTTCAGAGTTGATTTCAGTGTGATTTTCTTCCATTTTTGTCACTGCATATGGTCTGAACATGGGTCTTCTGTATTGCGGGCAAGGAGAGAGAGAGGAGGAGGAGAGGAGAGAAGAGGAAGAAAATCTGTTTAATATATATAGTGAAGGGTAAGGAACACACTGACTGTGGCCTGTACCCTTCTGGGGTGTGAACTCAGTCATATTTGAGACTTTTTACTATTAATACTAATCACAACCCCAGCCCTCTCTAATCTGTATGCCATGACCATTGGTGAAACTCTGAAGTCAAGATCTTAGTGAATCATGTCCTAGTTTGTTGGGCAATACCTTTATTTTTGGATTTGGGTTATTTGTAGATTGCCCTTTTTTGGTATAAATGAGCAGCACTGTTTATTTCCATTTTGCAATAAAAAACTACTGGCTATTTAGCCAGAAAGCAAATATTTTCACTCTGAATTGGTTTCTGGACATTTTTTCCAGCAGTGTTTGATTTGAAGCTGTGAAACACATTACTCTCCTTCCCTCCTCCCTTCCCCTGCCCCTGCCATTTCCTCTTAGGTGGATCAAAACCAGTGCTTCGAAAAATAAAGCCAGTATTCTTTGATTGCTTCTTTACCATATGAAAGCATCAGAGAGGCTGAAATAAACGCCTGTTTGGTCCCGAAATACTGCCATCCAGGAAAGTCTGCCAGCCAACCAGGTGTTCCAGAATATTTTGCCTGAGGGCCAGCCTGCCCAGGAACTGGCATTGAAATATGTCTAGGCTTTGGTATTTTGTGTGTAGCTAAAAGTGCTACCTTTGGGCACGTTTATTGGGATGCATAAGAAATAGTGTACAATCTGCATAGTGATAAAGTTATGTGTGTCTTAGACATGTTCTCCAGTTGTAGAATATTTCTTTTACAGACCTTTGGATCCCTCAGGTTGTTTTTTAAAGTTAATTTTGTATTTTTCCACCTGAATGTCCACTCTCCACTTATTTTACTAAATTTTAAAATCTTTTTTGGTTTTTTATCCATTGAAAACTTTACCCCCAAACCTTTACCCTTTACAGAATAACATACCTATCCACTCACATACACGCACATCCACCCACCCACCAACACATCAAAACAGATTGTAAAAGCTTAAACTTAAAAGTTTAATTTCATTTCCAGCTGTAGTTTACTATCAGTAGCCTGGTTGTCCTTTATTTTAGTCATTTCCACCCGTTCCTGGTTAAACTCAAGGCGCTCAACTCCAGATTGACTCATGGTCTAGGTATTTAGTAGGAAGATTTGAATCTTTCTTTCTCATGTTGGTGACATTGCCTAGTTATGCTCTAGCTTTCTTTATGTAGCTGATAATAGGGTTTTTTCCTTACTTTTTAACAGCAGCAAATGACAACAGTACAATTAAAAAAAAGAATAAAAGAAAAATAATAATTTCAAAAAGAACCAGTATGAACAAAATAGCAATGAATTACACATTTGTAAAAATAACTTGGGTATTAATATATCAGATTCCTGAAAAGTGAGCGAATATTTTCTTCTCATTTTTTCCCAGTGTCTTGTAAGTAGGAGATGAAGGATGCTTTGCAGGTGACTAAAATGCACTCCCATGTTATTACAGAGAGCTGATTCAAACCTTTCAAATATTTTGAGTGATAGGGAAAAAAACCACAAAACACTTCTATTTTCTGAGTTTTAAAAATGTCAGAACCCATGGAAGACCCAACGATACCAAATCTGCTTTTTCTCTTGGATCCATAATGTACAGTGGCAAATTAAAGGCTTTGAGAAGCTCTGTAGTAAAGAACCCTGTTTAACTTGATTATTTCACATTTATTAGACCATGAGATTCTCTTCTTGTAGAATGAGAATTAACATCTTATAGAAAATTTCTGTAGACCACAGTTGAAGAAGAGTTCTCTGAAGCCTTTTAAAAGCAGAGAGTCAGCCGGGTGCGGTGGTTCACACCTGTAATCCCAGCACTTTGAGAGGCCGAGGCAGGTGGATCAGGAGGTCAAGAGATCGAGACCATCCTGGTCAACATGGTGAAACCCCGTCTCTACTGAAAATACAAAAATTAGCTGGGCGTGGTGGCGCACACCTGTAGTCCCAGCTACTCGGGAGGCTGAGGCAGGAGAATTGCTTGAACCCAGGAGGCGGAGGTTGCAGTGAGCTGAGATTGTGCCACTGCACTCCAGCCTGGGTAACAAGAGCGAAACTCCATCTCAAAAAAAAAAAAAAAAGCAGAGAGTCAGCAACTTGGGGCACCAACTCTCCAGTGTGGTCAACAGAGGAAGACAGAATTGAGAGAAGCAGCAGAGGTCTGTGGCTTCCAGCTGGAACCTAAGGATAAAAGCGCAAGTGAGGCTGAGTGGTGGTGAGCTTCTTCCCACAGAGGGGACAAGACTGAGGGAAAGGAAAGGGGCTGAGATGTCCCATGTGACCTGAGCAGGCCTTCAATAGGCTCATCCCTCAGTTAAGCCACGCTTTTCTAACTTCGTTGTATGTTTGAATCATAGTTGTTTTGTTCTGCCATAAAATCGACTGAGTTTTGATTTCCCAATGTATATGGAGAAAAATAACCTTCCTGACTCATAAATTCAGTAATTTTACTCAGCATATCTGGTGAATATTCATAAGCATATTGTTTTAAATAGGTTTGAATGATTTGTCTTGTTTTTAATGGAAGTTACATCAATTAGGTTTTCTACGAATTACACCCCCTACCCCTCACTGCCCCAGCTCACACACACGTATCTGTTTCTCATTCTGTGGTGACATGTAATGAAAGCTTATTGAGAACCTGGTCTGTTTATGACAGCTGCCCTGCAGATGTTCCAGAATTGTATTAAGTGCTCTACACATTAATGTTGACTTACAGGAGTCTGAAGTTTTCACCCCAGTCTCATATACTTAAATGCTTCATTCCTCTTCAATTTACTTCCAAACTGAATAATTAAGGAACAATATGGAAACCACATGTAAAATGTCCAGCGAGTTTTCTTTACTTTTTTCATGCATTAAAAAAAAATGGAGAAAGCCAATGTAGAAATACCGAGGCCAACCAGTGGTTTACTTTGATGCTTGCCAGGGACACTAAGGAAATTTGCCAGTACATGGATTCTGTTTAGAAGAGTAAGATCAAAGGAAGAAATACAGAGTGTCAGACTCTGGCACCTCCCGGGTTTTAGATGTTCGAAGTGCAGTGTCTAAAGCAATTTTCATTCCTTGTCCATGTTGCATTGTGTGTCATTCTTCTCTTGAAATAAGTCCTCAAAATGAAAAGGCATATGCTTAGTGTGAACAAAGGTACAACAGAAATGGAATTCGCAAGTAGCCTTGGATGTACATTTTATTTGGGGATTTATTGATCTCTGGAAAGGTTTAAATCCCCGAGAGTAATGTATTTCATGTCCTTCACCCTTTTTAAGAATATCCTCCATTTCATATTATTGTTTTGTGTTAATTTGCAAGAGCCCCTGAAGAAATAATTATTCGTATAATTAAAGTCTAAATAAGTAGAGTCTCCATATAAGTAGAGTCTATAACTCTGCTCTTCTCAGAGGCAATGAAAGAAAGGTTAAAAGGAACTCTTGAGAGACTGTATGAAAAATGGACTGATACGCAAGTGGCCTAAACTTTGTAGCTGCTGAGATGTCATAGTTTATGGGATGATACAGGGATTTATGACAAGCCTGTGATTTTCTGAAGTTCCAGATGGAGGTGTGGAGTGCTCTTGGTAACAATATTTCAGTCAGGGTGCTTGGCATTTGTACTTTAACCTCTAAACTTGGCAAAGTGCTTGAGTATGATTAAAACAGAGAAAAAGGTCGGTAACTTTGTCTATGGTTTTCTGCCCTTATCACAGATCGTAAACCTATAAACGAATAGAGCCACCTCATTTCACCTTCCACTGCCTTCTGCTTCTGCTCCTTAAAGAATCTGGGAGGAACTTCTAAGTATGGTAAAAAGGGTGGATGGTACATATGCTTCTCACTTTGTGTCTCATAATAACATTCCTCAGGCTTTCTAAAAGGCCAACACCTTGAAAAAGTATGTCAAATGGCTTAGTGTTTTGAATGATTTAAATGTTGGAGGCAGCTTTGCTTGGTTCTGATTGTGCATTTAGCATGTAACTGGAAACCGATTTCCCTCCTTATTTTCTTGAAGAAGATTTGGTCCACGAAAAGTATACTGCAGAACTGGGGGGACTTTCAAAAAGGAAACATATGCCCAAGAGTTTGTTTCTACTCCAATACCAGGGCAAAGCTCTGGCCTCATGCAAATCAATTGAGACAAGTCCATTACTGGATGTTTATTTGGTTCTCAGAATATTATTTCCCCTTGCAGTTCATGATTCCACCCCTCCAGAGTTGGAGTAATTCATTGTATGATATTCGTGGTGACATCTTAGACTTCAGTTTCCTTAATGAGCCCATCTGAATTCCAGCACTAATTTTCTTTTCCCTGGGAAAAACAAAAAACACAAAACCATTTGTTTGACCCCTTGAGTTGTCACTTCATCAGTAAGCAAGGCTCTATGCTTTGGAATAATTCAACAGATAGTTTGACACTGACCACAGATTTGGATGAAATTGTTCTTCACTGCAGACAGCAGAGGAGTAATCCAAATCAGGACATATGGAGAATGATTTCTCTTACCATATGGCTTTTGCATAGGATCATATAACCACCGGGCCAACAGGCCCACTCATTCACCCCATCAACTGCAAAAGAGTGAATCTCAGAAAAAAAATAGCTAAATTCAAACTACATAAATGGCTTCTGTTTTCTCGTGTCGTTATATCCTTGGATGTTAGGTATTAAATTAAAATAGTTTTTTTTTTTTTTTTTTTACAGTCAGAAACCTCCTTGGATCTTTTCACTTTCACATTTTCCAAAGCCTCTTTACATGTCTGTGTTTTTTGTTTAAGAATTTAGAAAACAATGAACAAAAACCCCCACCCAGTTCAAACTTCTTATTTTGTTAAGCTCGTAAATGTTATTACATTTTCCATTAGGGTTCTTTTAAATTAAGCCTCAATGATTTGGAGTGAAATTAATTAATAATTAATATAAATATATTAAAGATCATGCTGTTTTGACTACATGAAACCTACTTAGCAAATGAAATAAAAAATTGGAATTTACTGAACAACCAGTTATTTGAGGATGTATATCTTGTTCAGTGTATGGGTGAGAGCTCTCCTTTTCTTTTGGGTGAAACCTCTACTTTTAGGTTGCACAGATAAATGAACAAATATAGAACTGGGAGGGGAATGCAACTGAGAATAGTTACATATTTTGTTCAGTGACTAAGAAACATGGTATTGTGAGATTAGTGCTGTACTCAGTTCTCATTTGTGTTTCCTTTTCTTCAGAATGCCTAACATATTACTCTGGTGGATATTCTACTCATTAATACTCCATTCCACTTGGTATTTGAGTTCTTTGAAATTCAATTTTATTTTGTGACAATGCTGACTTCTACTGATGGCAGCCGACATTATGAGAAGAATGAATTGTGTACATGGTGTCTGATATGTACTTTTGTGTGTTTTAATATGTCAACGTAGAGATGAGTGATAAGACACCAGAGCCGGTTGGGAAGATTAGTGGGAAGTTGTTGCCTGCTGCTGCCTGTGTAAATTTTCACACAGGGGGCCCTAAGGTCTTTGTATCAGCACCTCAAGAATCAACCTGTAGTCTGTCTTCTGTACCCTAAAATGTCTTAGAACTCATGTGCTTAGTGATATTAGGAACATTGAGTTACAAAGGTAAAGCCAGGTCTGGTATAAATGTGCATTCATCCTTCCTTGGATTGTAAGACTTTTGGTGGCAGGATTTGTGTTTTATTTTCTCTGAGTCCTACAGAATGTTTAATAGTAAAATGACAATACTAGTAATACTGGCAGCTGACAATTGTTGAGTGTTCACTGTAAACCAAGTAGTATATTAAGCACCTTATATACATTATCTTGTTTAATCTTGATTATAATTCTAGTGTTATTATTAATAACACCTTATAGGTAAAGGAATTTGAGGCTTAAAATTTGCATAACTTGCCCAAGGTCATGCAGTTGGTGTAGTGCGTTGAATAGATTCCCATAAGGTATATGCAAGTCCTAATCCTTGGTACCTGTAATGTGACCTCATTTGGAAATAGGGTCTTTGTTGACATAATTAAGTTAAGAATCTTGAGATGAAATTATCTTGGATTTAGGGTGGGCCCTAAATCTAATGATTGGACTCCTTTTGAAAGGAAAGAGAGAAACATTTGAGACACATGCAGAGAAGAAGCCCATGTGAAGATGAAGACAGAGATTAGAGTGATGCATCTATCAGAGAAGGAATGCCAAAAATTGCTGACTGCAGCCCAAAACTAGGAGAGGCATTGAGTAAATTATTCCTCAAAGACTTCAGAAGCTACCAACCCTTCTAACACCTTGATTTCAGACTTCTGGCCTCTAAAGCTGAGAAAATAATTTGTTGCTTTTAAGCCACTTAGTTTGTAATAATTTGGTCCAGTAGCTGTAGAAAACCAGTATGGCTAAAAAGGGATGGAATTTATATTCCATTATTGGAAACATGGTCCCAAAGCTTAGGTTTTTAGCTCCATTCTTTATATGTTTCCAGTATTTATTAGGCCAATGTTATGTTTATAATATTTAATAAATAGTGCTCTTTTTTTTTTTTTAAATACAGAATCTTGCTCTTGTTGCCCAGGCTGGAGTGCAGTAGCCTGATTTTGGCTCACTGCAACCTCTGCCTCCTGGGTTGAAGCAATTCTCCTGCCTCAGTCTCCTGAGTAGCTGGGATTACAGGCATGTGCCACTTTGCATGGATAATTTTTTGTATTTTTAGTAGAGATAGGGGTTTCACCATGTTGGCCAGGCTGGTCTAGAACTCCTTACCTCAGGTGATTTACCTGCTTTGGCCTTCCAAAGTGCTGGGATTATAGGCATGAGACACTGCACCCAGCCTACTGCTGGATTGAAGTTTGTTAGAAAGAATATAGATAAATAAATTTTGATTCTTCTAATTTCTTTGGAAATATGTTAGTTCAAGAATGCATATGAAGTACGAATAGCTGTATTTATTGGTGATAGCCATTTGGAACAACTGTGGGCATGCTCCTAGACAGTTTCCCTTTAGTTCACACATGCAGCGGACAATTATGATCCCAAATATTTAGTATTTTAGTTTCATTGATCAGGCATTTCCTAAAGACCTTCTAAAATGATAAGGCCATCCTGAAGCCCACTAGCCCCAGTTAGTCCATTGGTATAGTCCCAGCCTAGGAAGCTCCCCAAAATATCTCTCTAGGAGCATCCCTCCCACAGATAGCTTATTTTCTTTTTGGTGGAGATGATTATCTTAGTTTTGAGGCCTCTCTTTTTAACTGGGCCTGCAGTTTTCTCTGAAGAAATATAAAGGGATAGAGTAAGTTAATGTTGAAGTGAATGTGGAGAGGGAAGACAGAAAACAGAATCTCAGATATTTTCCACAACTGGAGGGCAAGTGTGAGAGGAGAAGTTATTGCCAGGAAAATCACTAAAAGTTAAATATAACATTCTGCTTGTGGTACATGTTTAAATAAAATAGTTGACTGGAACTTTTTCTGTAATCAATGATTACTCTTAAAAAAAGTGGGATTTTTAAAAGATAGTTCTTTTTTTTAAGAGAACCAGTCTGGACAAATTCACAGCTAAGTTCCCCTGAATGTACAAAGAAGAGCTGGTACCATTCCTACCAAAACTATTCCAAAAAATTGAGGAGGAGAAATTCCTACCTAACTGATTCTATGAGGCCAGCATCATCCTGATACCAAACCTGGCAGAGACACACACACAAAAAGAAAACTTCAGACCAATATCTTTGATGAACATTGATATAAAAGCCCTCAATGAATATTCACAAACCGAATCTAAAAAATAGTCCAAATAACCAAGGCAATCTTAATCAAAAAGAACAACCTGGAAGTATTAATTTCAGTGTTGAATCATACCCAACTTCAAAGTATACTACGGGGCCACAGTAACCAAAACAGCATGATAGTGGTAGAAAAACAGACACATAGACCAATGGAACAGAATAGAAAGCTCAGAAGTAAGGCTGCACAGTGACAACTATCTGATCTTTTACTAAGCTGACAAAAACAAGCAATGGAGAAAGGATTCCGTACAATAAATGGTGCGGGAGTAACTGGCTAGCTATTTGCAGAAGACTGAGACTGGATCCCTTCCTTATATCATATACAAAAATCGACTTAAGATGAATTAAAGACTTAAATGTAACACTGAAAACCATGAAAACCCTGGAAGACAAACTAGGCAATACCGTTCTGGGTACAGAAAGGGGCAAAGGATACCAAAAGCAATTGCAACTAAAGCAAAACTTGACAAATTGGGTCCAATTAAAGAGCTTCTGCATAGCAAAAGAAACTATCAACAGAGTACACAGAAAACCTACAGAATGGGAGAAAATTTTTGCAAACTATCCCTCTGGCAAAGGTCTATTATCTAGCATCTATAAAGAACTTAAAAAAATTTACAAGAAAAAAACAAACATTAAAAAATTGGCAAAGGACATAAACACGGTTCCAAAGAACAAGTTCTTTTGCAGCCGACAAGTATATGAGAAAAAGCTTAATATCACTGATCATTAGAGAAATGTAAATCAAAACCACAATACTACCTCTTACCAGGCAGAATGGCAATTACTAGAAAGTCAAAAAATAACACATGCTGGTAAGGTTGCGGAGGAAAGGGAACATTTACACATTTTCGGTGGGAAGGTAAATTAGTTCAATCACTTAGAAAGCAGTGTGGTGATTTCCCAAAGAAAGATCTAAAAACAGAACTATCATTTGATCCAGTAATCCTATTACTGGGTATATTCTCAAAGGAATATAAATCATAAAGGCACTTGCATGCTTATGTTAACTGCAGCCCTATTCACAATAGCAAAGATACAGAATCAATCTAAATGCCCATCAATGATAGATTGGATAAAGAAATATGGTACATATACATGATGGACTACTCTGCAGTCATAAAAAAGAATGAGGTCGTGTTCTTTGCAGGGACATGGCTGGAGCTGGAGGCCATTATCGTTAGCAAACTAATGCAGGAAGAGAAAACCAAATACTTCATGTTCTCGCATATAAATGGGAGCTAAATGATGAGACACATGGACATAAAGAGGGGAGCAGCAGACACGGGGCCTAACAGCGGGTAAAGGGCGGGAGGAGGGGAGGATCGGGAAAAGTAGCTAATGAGCGCTAGGCTTAACATCTGGGTGATGAAATAATCTGTACAACAAATACCCGTGACACATGTTTACCTATGTAACCTGCACATGTATCCCTGAACCTAAAATTAAAAAAGACCCAGTCCTGAAAGGACATAGAGAGAACAGAGGCATGAATCATCTTCCTCAATTTCCATCAGATTTGGTTTTGGTAAGAAGTATTCTTGCCCTGTGCTTTTTGTCAGTGCCATCCAGTGGCTTGAAGCATCGAGCAGAAAAGCCACCAGTAACTATATTCAAAGTTATACAGTTTGAAGGAAGCTGATGATACTTTGTCTAAGTGAAGACTGTGAAATCTCATTCTGTTAAAGTCAGTGACTTTTTTAAGAGTAGCATTCTTGAAATGGTAGGACATTTGGATAGTTTTGCCCACTCCAGAGCCATTTCATATCCTTTTTTGTAAAGTCTATTCCTCATTATAACTCCATAAGTTTGGCATTATTGTCTCTTAGATGAACTTCACATGGCCAAGAGGGTGAAGCAGAGGCTCTCGGCTCCCAACTAGTCATCTACTTGGGGAGGTATTAGGAAATAGGAGATTACAGAGTTATTTGAAAGCCATACGATCTGGGACAGGCACTTAACTTCCCCCACACCTCAGTTTCTCATCTGAAAAATAGAGACAATAGCTTACCAGTGCATGCAACCCTTAAGGCATTTCTACAGCTAGTTTTCAGCAATGGCACCAGCCTCAGACTGAAAGCACAGGGAAGGAAAGTGGATTAAATACCCATTTTATTCCAGGACAGTTATATGTGTCTAGTTATAGAAAATGCCCTGGAGTTTCCAAGGGTTAGTTTTTATTCCTCATCTCCTTGGGGGAGTATAAACTAGAGATTAAAAACAAAACAAAACAAAACAAAACTTTCGACATTGTTAAATTCTAAACCTCCCTCTGCTCATACCAGCAACTTTCCAGTAGGTAAATATGAGCAATTTAGGCATAGGTTCATAAGACAAAGTGAATCCACTAATATATAGTTGTCCATTTTCCCAGCTGTTAAGGTGCAGATTTCCAGGAACTAAATTAAAATTGAAGATTGCCAGCAACTATTTCCAACCAACTGTGTCTTGGTGCTTGAGCTTGGGAAGGGTGTGACTAAACAACTGTAAGAATATTTGTTATTTTAGCAGAAGAATGCCTCTTCAGAGACATAGATAAAATACTTGATTGGTGTTAATTATCTTACTCTTTGTCTTTATTATTTTAATAGCATTTTCTTCAGTTAAAACATTGAATTATTAGATCTACACAAAATGATCTAGCTTTTATAACACATAAAAGCCTAAGGAAGAGAATAAAAGTTACTTGTAATTCCACCATTCAAAAGTAACTACTGGTAGAATTCTGAGGACTATCCATCTGGTTATTTGTGTGTGTGTGTGTGTGTGTGTTTGTGTGTGTGTGAGAGAGAGAGAGAGAGAGAGAGAGAGAGAGTGTGTGTGTGTGTATGTATGTTTGTGTGTGTGGTTTTGTGAAATCAAGACCATATTTTTAAAAATGCCTTTTTTCACTCAGCCATATTTATGAACATCTTTCCTACATCACTGTTATTCTATGGCATTAAGTGGCTTCATACATTTACTTAATTTATATATTGTTTTACAATTTTTGAAATATAAACATGTTATTAATATCTACATATATAGATACAGAAAGAAAATGTATCTGATCAATTTTCTTAGAGGAGCTTCTGATTAAAGTCTGTACATTTTTAAGGCTTTACATTCACATTCTACCCTCCTAGAAGGTAGGAAACCTTTTCACTTTTTACCTATAGCAAATTAAAGCCCCTATTTCCTTGCACCCTGATCAGAACTCCTTGTTTCAGTCATTGCCAATGTGGTAACCCAAATATGGCATTTCATTGTTTAAATCTGTGTATAGTTAGGAAAGATAATAATTTGTTATTCAGTTATTCCTTCATTCATGAATTGTCTGTTTGTTATACCGAGCATATTTTTAGTCTTTATTTTTGTTGTTTCTGTTTCTGACTTCTAAGGGCTGTATAAAGACCTTAACTTTTTCCATCATGAGGTTTTTTTTCATTATTCTTTTTGTGAATATGAAGTTTCCATTTGTTTTAAATTTTATTGATGGCACTTTTAATTTTCAGTAGTTAGGCTTTTTAGGTAGTCAGATTTAATAATTTTTATAAGTTAATTTTGCCCTTAAATATTTGCTTACTCAGAATATCCTTCCTCCAAGATCAGAAAAATGTTCATAATGTTTTCTACCAGATTTAAAAAATGGTGCTATTGTTATATTTAGTTCTTGAATATGTCTGGAATTTGGTATGGTATACATTATGAGGGTGGAAGTTAACATTCTCCCTTATGTATAGCCTATCATCTGAATAATATGTTAGTCTTCTAATGATTTTACATAAAACCTTCACAAACCATGTTTTACATGCACTTGCATTAGTTTAGAACTTTATCTTTTATTCTATTGATCTGTTTATTCCTAGACTTCCACCACAGTATTTTAATTGTTTTTTAAATATGGTTTAATGACTTTAATGAATTTCCTCTGGTTGTTACTACTTTTATCTTTCTTATGATTTAAAACTTTTTTCTTAGACACTTTCTTAGTTTGTTTTCCCAGGAAAATTTTAGAATATTTTGTTAAATATTTTTGAAAAAGAAGTATCTCATTGGTATATTGTAACTGCATTTAATATATTACATGAATCTTGAATAAACTGAGATCTTTTCAGTATTTAGTCTTATTCAGATGTGCTTTTTACTTGTGAAGTAACTTTATTCTCTACAGACATTTTCTGAGGCTATAATAGTTGTTTCTTCTTTTTATTAACTTTTTTATTTCCATAGGTTATTGGGGAACAGTTGATGTTTGGTTACATGAGTAAGTTCCTTCGTGATGATTTGTGAGATTTTGGTGCACGTATCACCTGAGCTGTATATACTACACCCAAATTGTGGTCATTTATCCCTCACCTCTTCCCACCCTTCCCCGCTGAGTCCCCAAAGTCTACTGCATCTTTCTTCTACCTTTGCATCCTCATAGCTTAGCTGTCACTTATGAGTGAGAACATGCGATGTTTCATTTTTCATTCCTAAATTACTTCACTTAGATGGTCTCAAATTTTGTCCAGGTTGCTGTGAATGCCATTAATTCATTCCTTTTTATGGCTGAGCAGTATTCCGTTGTGTATGCATATATATATCCCAGTTCCATTGTGTGCGTGTATGTGTGTGTGTGTATGTATCAGTTTCTTTATCCACTTGTTGATTGGTGGGTATTTGGGTTGGTTCCACATTTTTGCAATTGCCAGTTGTGCTGCTATAAACATGCTTGTGCAACTAATTCTCCACAGGATGGAGATGTAAAATGTTCTGTATTTATCAGTGATTTTCTTTTTTTTTTTTTTTTTTACTATAGCAAATCTGTTTGTTGTTCTTACTGCCAATTAATCATGGACTCATTATCCAGTAAGATAAATGTTTAAAGCATGATTGGGGGTGAGGGTTGCATAAAACATTAATAAAAAGTAATTTGTGGCTTCAGTGATCAATGTTGATCTCTAGTTTTACTATGGCTATTACATACATGGGTTTATACATCATATACTATGAGTATTTTCTAAATTAATTTCTGGTATAATAATTTTTATCTTGTGTTAAACCACTATTTAGAAAATAGGTATTAATTTCTCCTATTACTTAGTAGAAATAATAAATATAAGATTTCTATTCTTAATCTATCCCTTTGCCATCTGAAGCCTCATATTTTCATAGCCCCTTGTTTTCTTATTTCCTGGCACTGAATTGCCTTCTAAAGGGATATTCAGAACATAATGTTGTGTGCCTGGTACTGTCCCTAAGTCATTCTTTCCTGAATGATTTGCCTGGATGAAAGGTGCAACTGTTAGGTTACCACCTGGCTTCTTAAAGCGGAAGGGCCCTTTATCCTTCCAAAAACTGCAAATGCTTCTAACAAAATAAACAGGTAACAAAGTGAAACTTCCTTTTCATGTATTCTCTAGGACTTCAGAAAAATAGGACGTTAGCATAGTTTATAAGGTAACAGATTTCTCCCTGAACAAGAATCTATTAAAAGTAGTACTGCATTTCCATGTCTTTCTAGCAGTGTCCTGACAGATGCTGAAGCCTATGAAGGAGGCTAGAAATGGCAGAGAAGCCACAGGAAGTATAGTGAGTCATGCCACTCCAATTGTGAGCCCTCAGTACAATCCTAAATAAATATAACTCGCATGCTTTGCACACTAATCACCTTTAGTAGTGATACAACTCATGGATATTTTTAGAACCTTTTTCTAGGGCGTGTTGTGAGTACCTGGGCACAGTAGAGCCAGCGTTACCTGGCTATATGCCTTGTCCTGTTCGGAAGACAGCCGGTGCTGGCGGCTAACAAAGGAGCCTATGTCTCTTGGCCTTTTCTATGGGTCCTTGCCCAGGGCTACCTGTTACTGGTATTTGAGTAATTCCAAACAGTGCACAATATCAGGGTTTTTCCTGAATGGTCTCAAAAATGGACTCATTCCCTCCCTTTCTCTTAGTTTTCCTAGAAAATTGGGATGGATGGGCAGATTGGGAAAATACGGTCCTTGTTTTCTGCTTGCAGATAGTCCTAAAACTGTCTTACTCTCTCTAAATTAGCTGTGTGGTCACTTTTATCTAGAGGACAGGATCACCAAAGGTTAAGAGTTAAGCTAAAACTACAAATGTTGCTGGTATTTCTTTCTATGGTGCTAAAATGATTATGAGAAAAATAATGTATTTTATCTTTAAGGAAGCGCACGTGAATTTGAGCGTCTCAGATTTGACTTTCTGCTCTCATATTGTATTCTAGAGTCACTCTTTGCCCTTAAGAAGATGATTTCAAGGCCAGCAATTAAACAGTTAAGAATAACCAGTCTCATGAATCAATTCCGTTGAAACGTTTGTTTAAATTCTCTGCTCTTAGAAATACAAACCAATTAGTTGTTTGAGAAACGTTCTGAGAAAAATGAGAATCATGGAGACAAGAGGGCAGAAGGATGTGGTGACAGATTAGTCTCTGCTCCTTTTTCTACTCTAAGTTTTGCATAGACTATACTTTTTGAATTTCATGATACGATACATCACTTAAATGTTTTTCATGTTGTATTTAACCTCTGCACAATGTTTCTGCTAGTTGGATTGTAGTTTGCTTTTGTGAAGAGTTGATTCTGGGGCAAGAGTCTGCTCAACATTTGTAGGGGGTAAGTTCACTGGAGGAGATGCAGGGTGGAGGACACATTTTCCCATCATAGCCAGGGAACCAGAATAAAACATCTCCAAATTGCTGTCCTTCTGGGCTAGAGTCTTCTCTTTGCCTTTTCAAAGTGTATAGAAGAATCCTTCTTTGATTTTCTGAGCTATGGGCAGCTCTCAAAAACAGGGATTTGTATTTTTGGTCTCTGCAATGTCTTCATTACAGCATAAAAAAAGTGTAAGGTCAGGAGACATGGAAAATGTGTTTCTCTGGGAAATTCTGGATATGAAATAAAAAGAGAACTTCTAGATCAGGAGTTTTTTAAATCTTCTTGAACAAAACATAACTTAGATATCAGAGACAAAATAATGTAGTTCGAACCAAGTCCTACTTCCATCTGTCCTTTGTATGTGGAACATTTAGAAAAATTAAGAATTTCTCTGGAGAAAAGGAATCATAGATATGAAATTAACAATGATAAAAAGGATACGTATGTGCAAAATAGACAAAAATACATTACAGAAAATGCAGAAGCAGGATCCATTCATTCTAATTGTAGGGAGTAAGGAAGCACTTGAGAGGAGGTGGTATTTCAGTAAGATTCAAAATAGTTCAACAGGTTGAGAATTGGAGGAGGGGGGGTATTTCGAGTGGAGGCAATGCTTAAGCACAAAAGTGTGAAAGGCCTTGCTGCTGAGAATACTCACTTCCCAGAGGCATTAACTACAAGTGGAATAAGTCCTGGTTTTTTTTTTTTTTTTTTCTCACACCTGACCTAACAGCAAAATATGCAATCTGCATCAAGTTAGTTTCTTACATGCAAAATCAGATGTAGATCACTGTCTCAGGATGACACCTCAAAGTCCTCAGACATCGCAAGACATCAGCAGTGACCAAAAATGAACAGAGCCCTGGGAGGGAGAAAAGGCTTCAGTCAGATTTTGTCCTATTCTGTAAGTGGATTTTTCAGATTACTTGGAATTTTGGAGTTATCTTTTTTTATTCTGAGTATAATTCACAGGGCTTGAAAATGAAAAA
Source organism: Plecturocebus donacophilus (assembly GCA_004027715.1). Lineage (NCBI taxonomy): Eukaryota > Metazoa > Chordata > Mammalia > Primates > Pitheciidae > Plecturocebus > Plecturocebus donacophilus. The sequence goes on along the minus strand of PVKP010006084.1, from coordinate 32,500 downwards.
AAAAGTTTCTTAGAACTTACTTCCTATGGAAAGAAGCATCCTTTTGTGATTATTGGTGATCAGGATTAGTGGTTAGTGATTACTACTCTGAATTTTCAACAGCGGGCACACTAAATTTCAGTACTTGTTAACATTTCACTTAAAACAGGCTAGGCAAATACCTAGACAGGACAGAGTTGCTCTGGAGTAGAGATGGCTTTTAAAAACATCTCTTGCTTTATGCTTCCATAACAGAAAACTAGGAGACAGTTTTTACCAGAAAATGAGATATCTGCCTTATGGTATCCAGATGTGTCATTCTTGTTTTACATGAAGTGTGTGAGCACAATTTTTGCTTCCTTTTTTTTTTTTTTTGTATATTCATCATCTGGCTGTTATCTTTGTGGAGGTGCAAACTTCTTAAAGGTTTTCCAAAAATAGCAAGTGAATCAAGGGAAGAGGAGGAGGATTAGAAAAGTTTTCTGGGTTAACCACTCAGCTATATCAACACACGAGTACTACGTTCTGGATCAGGGAGAAATACTGAATGCATAAGCAAAGAAGAAAAATGGAGTTTGGAAAATATGTGCCCACACTCTTGTGAGTGCAGAGTGGAGGAAAAAGTCCAGCTGAAAAGCATATGAAAATGTGCAACTATCTACCTGTTTGGATTCCATTCTTCACTAGAGATGAGTGGCTCCAGTAAAATCCTAGTGTTCTCATGCAGTAAGGGGTCTTTGGGTTAACTAAGTTCCCATATCAACTAATGGCTAGTTCTGAAAGAGTTGAAATAAACTAAGTACATTTGTCACAATAACCAAAACTGTTCCTCTTTTATCTTTATTTGGTGATTCAAAAGCAGTTTAGGTGGATGATAATAGTAGTTTGTATTGCCAGGGAGTCACTATTAGGAACATTAAGATATAGTTTTAAAAAGGAATACAAATTTTTATGCAAAGGAGGTTTAGTTTTATTGCCATAAAATGTCAGAACAACATGAATTTGGTAAATTCCTGCTTTTTATAAAAGTTAATGTTTACTAGTACATCACTGCTTAGTGCCTTAGGGAGGAAGTATTATCTCACCAACTCAGGGGTGAAAATATTTAAAATGCCTCTTCAATTGGTATGCAACAAAGCTAAATAAGAAGGAAAGATCTGAGTTGTTTACATCTTGATTCAGAGAACTAACCACAAAAATGCATTGTTTTTGACAAAATCTGCCATTAAATTTGTGCATCCCCTTATAGAGTACAAAACACTGTCATTCATATGTATTTATTTTTATATCAACTCTCTGTGCTGGATTTCATATATATACTAAACAGCTATTAAATGGTCATGATGTGCCTTGAAACAGTTATTCTCACTGTAAGTATCATGCCTTTTCTCTTAATCCTGATGCTTTAACTTCAAGTTTTCAGCAGGGATATGCACATTTTAAGTTTTCCAATAGAGAAGATCATAGGGAAAGTTCATGGACTCATGAGGCAACCGTCTTCTATTTCCTGTTTTAGTTTTGGTTTTATTGTTCATCTCCTTCTTCACATCTTTATTCTTCTCTTCCCACTCTTCCACTTCCATCATCATCTCTCATCGTCAAGCTTAGCTTATCCATGGGGCAGAGGTTGTGATTATGAGGGAGTAATCATTCCATGCCACCTTCTTTCTTCTTCATTTGAGTTAAAATTTATCCAGTTATTGATGAAGAAAAATACCTTTTTTATTCTTTATCTCTCTCTCTCAAATAATCCTCTTCTTCTTTGGTTATTTACTTTATCCTTTATATCTTCCCCACTTTATCAACTCTCCCCCAAATATCTAACCACAGAAATTCCAAAGCAGCTGTTTTCTGGGACAAAATGATCCTCTGCCTCCCTATTTGGGCACCACCCTTGCATACCAGAGATAGACAGGCTGTTCTGATCTCCCTTTGCCTGAGAATCCAGTTAACCACCTTCACAGGCTTCATTCCACAGGTCACACATCAGCCTATGGCTCAGTAATACGGAAAGATGTAATTGTTAAATTTCAGTGCAGAAGCAGAAATCAGTATATTTTGCCCATAATGGCAGTAAATCTAACCCCTCTACCACCACACACACAAAATCACTCCCAGCTGTATCAACAAACAGAGGTTTAATTTAAAATCCAAACTCTGAGATCATGGTTTCTTAACTTTAGGAAGTCTTCTCCTAAACCAGGCAGTATCAGGCTAGAAGGAGCAAGGTGGGTGGGGATTCTCTCTGGATATGGGAATGTATTCTCCCACAGATATGGGCTTGCCCTTCTGATCCATTCTGAACAGCACCAGTGATCTACGTAAAAAGATAGACATGATAGACATAATTTAGTTTAGGGAGTAGAAATTCAAATCTTCCACAGAGTCACAGGCAAGCCAAAAAATAGTAGCAAGAACAGAAACAAATGATAGTTCAGGTTAACTATGGTATTAACATACATCAACTGCTGTGGTAATGTAGTCATTGGCCAGTCTCAAGGAGTGGTTCAGAATCTCTGCAACTGCAGCATGGAGGTGGCGGTGAGCCACTCAAGTCCCATGTCAGGACTGAGGTACGCATTCCTCCAGCTGTGGGAGTGCGGCAGTGGATGGCTCCCAGTTGATTCTCCTTCAAGAACTGGCCTCGGCCGTCAGTGCTGCCTTGCCCAAAGTCAGGTCCCATCCCCACGGTCTTCCCACACCAAATGGCTGTCCTGTGTGCCTCAAGGCAGCACAACTCTGGGGCCACCACAGTCCTGGGGCTTCTGCTAGGATGGCTGGGGTCTCTGCCATGCATGCATCCCATTCCAGCCTCTCTTGGCCCAATCCTAAAAGCTGTCCTCCATAAAGCTTTTGGATGCAATCTCAGAGCCTCAGAGTCTGTCCTCTGGGATCCTGATCTACCACAAATTCTTTCAAAACAGTTAAAGTATGTTGGAACTTGCTGAAGAAAACAATTCCTGGATATCTGCCACAGCTATTCTCCATATTCCAGGGAATAACACAAAACCTTCTTACCAAGAATCCTTAGAATTCCCCTTGCTGTGAAAGAGCCAAATTTTATTTCTAACCAACCCACAGAGGTGAGATGTCAATGGCTCCACCAGGTACACCAGTAGTATGTGTCATTTCTCACTTGTCACTACCAGTTCCTTTAAGTGAGGAGCATTTTGAACAACTGGTTTTTTAAAGGAGTCAGAGAGTACTCTCACATTAATATCTATTGAATGATAATTAGAAAAGATAAAAGGATACTTATATGGATTAAGAATGATTTTCTTATGTAAACATGACTACAAATTTGTTCACATTTTTGTTCCATCTGTCCTGATCCCTGAGTTTTTGGCACATTGGCAACAACGATTGGCTCAATTCTTTTACAAAGTTTATTTTGATAGATTGGTTAAATTTTTAGTAATTTGAATACAGTTTGATTTTTTTTTTTAAAGACAGTCTTGCTCTGTCTCCCAGACTAGAGTGCAATGGTGTAATCTCAGCTAACTGCAGCCTCTGCCTCCTGAGTTCAAGTGATACTCCTGCCTCAACCTCCTGAGTAGCTGAGATTATAGGCACACACCACCACACCTGGCTAATTTTGGACTTTCAGTAGAGAGGGGGTTTTGCCATGTTGGTGGGATTGGTCTTGAACTCCTGGCCTCAGTTGATCCACCCGCCTGACCCTCCCAAGGTGTTGGGATTACAGGCATGAGCAACTATGCCCAGCCATATTTATAGTTTTAAAATCCTTTTTAGTCACTATGCAGCCCCCATGCTCTCATGTTCTGTAGCTGACTAGAGGTTTATGAACGTTTTTTAAAGGTAAGTTAGGATGGCTTTTAGTGGGTAAAACCTTCTCTTCCAAACTCTGTGGGTGCTGCTCAGAAATATGATACTTGTTCCTCAAATAAATGGTTAATTTGTTGATTTGCAATTTGGGATTTTTAAATTTATGGCTTCCAAGTTCTATATCACCTACTAAAATCAGGTTATCAGATAGGTAGTTTAGCAAAGGACATATGCTTATTTTATTACTTAGGTTCTAGAAAATCTGGTCTAAATCTAAATATGCTCATTCTTTTATTCTTGGAAAATCCTCCTACTTCAGGAATTGGGGAATGACCACAGTCAAGAACTGAAAAGAGGGTTTAGAGTTGGGAGCTGAGCAAAACTTCTGGTATCAAATCTATACCTTCCTTTCTTCAGTGGCTTTGTAGGGAAGTCACAGTCAATGAAATGGAGGAAAAAGGAAGAATGTGGGGTTTGGGGGGTATTTTTATTGAAGTCTATTAAATTACATTACCAATTATAATTATAGTAAAATACACAAATCTCAAATTTTGATGAATGTATACCTCCCAGTTAAGACATAGAACATTTACATTGAACTTTGCATCACCCTAGAAAATTTCCTCATGCTTCCTCTCAGTCAGTCCCCCACCCGCACCCCAGAAAGTCAATCTCTGTTTAGATTTTATGCCAACAAATTAGCTTTGCCTGTTTGCCTATTCTTTTTATTTCTATATTGTTAACTTTTCAGTTTTTAAATTTTTTGTGGGTACATAGTAGCTGTATATATTTATGAGGTGCATGAGATGTTTTGATATAGTCTCTGCCTATTCTTGAAATTCACATAAATAGACTCTTGTGTCTGGCTTCCCCATCCTGGCTCTGCCCTCAACATATTGTCTTTGAGATTCATCCACATTCTCACATGTATCAGTAGTTGATTCCTTTTTTTCTGCTTTGGCTGACTCATTTTCCATTGTATAAATATACCACAATTAGTTTATCCATTTTCCTGTTAATGGACATCATGTTGCTTTTAGTTTTTGGCTATTGTGAGTAAAGCTGCAAAGAACATTCTTGTACAAGTTACTTGGTGGACATATGTTTTCATTTCTTTTGGGTGAACACCAAGGAGATGAATTGCAAGATCATAAATAATATTTAGCATTTTTAGACTTTTAAATTTTAACTATTCTGGTGGGTGTGTAGTGGTATCTCATTACAGCTTTAATTTTGTTCCCCTGATTACTAACAATGTTGAGCATTCTTACATCTTCTTCTGTGAAATGTCTATCCAAACGTTTTGCTCATTTTTATTGGGTTATTTGTCTTGTTAGAAACTAATTTAAATTGCCCACATACATATCCTTTGTGAAACATACATATTTTTAGTGTTATATTTTATATCCTCTCTTGGCTTTTTATGTTTATCCTTTTGCTTTATTCTTCAGTAGTTGATCTATGGACTATTCTTTCTATATCTGTGTATCTATATATCAATCAGTCATCTATCTGATATGGTTTGGCTGTGTCCTCACCCAAATGTCATATTGAATTGTAATCCTCATAATCCCTACATGTCTAGGGAGAGACCTGGTGGGGAGTGATTGGATTATGGGAGCAGTTTCTCCCATGCTGTTCTCATGATGGTCAATGAGTACTCATGAGAGCTGACGGTTTTATAAAAGGCTCTTCCTTATTCACTACTCATTCTTCTCTCTCCTGCCACCATGTGAAGAAGGTAGTTGCTTCCTCTTTGCCTTCTGCCGTGATTGTAAGTTTCCTGAGGTATCTCCAGCCATGTGCAACTGTGAGTTAATTAAACCTCTTTCCTTCATAAATTACCCAGTCTCAGAAATTTTTTTATAGCAATGTGAAAACAGACTAATACACTATCTGTCTGTATTTGTTTGTTCTCACACTGTTACAAAGAAGTACCTGAGATTGAGTAATTTATAAAGAAAAGAGGTTTAAATGGCTCCCAGTTCCACAGGCTGTATAGGAAGCAAGGCAGCATCTGCTTCTGGGGAGGCTTCAGGGAGTGATGACTCATGGCAGAAAGCAAACCAGGAGCAGGACCTGCTTACATGGCAGGAGCAGGACCAAGATGAGTGGTGCCACACACTTTTAAACAACCACATCTCACAAGAACTCACCATCATGAGAACATTGCCAAGGGGGGTATAGTGTTAAACTATTAATGATAAACTGCCCCACGATCTAATCATCTTCCACACGCCCTACCTCCAACATTGGGAATTACAGTTTGACATGAGATTTGGGTGAGGACACAGATCCAAACCACATCACTGTCTGTCTATATATCTTTTACTGTAGTATGTCTCGAATTAACGTAATACAACTTCATGTGTAATGTAAGAGGCTTACAACTGTATAATGCCATTTGCCTTCCTGATCTTTTTTGCTATTACTGTCATACAATCTGCTACTATAAAGATTACAAACCTCAAATTACAAGGCTTTTATTTTAACTTTAAATCTAGTTTTTCAAATATATTAGGAAACAATTATATTGTGTGTTTATCTACTTCTTTCCCATTTCAGGCACTATTTAAACTTTCCTGTAGAACAAAGTTACCAAGTTTCAGACTAGTATCATTTTAGCAAACTTGTTTTTTGGTATTTCTCACAATGTAGGTCTATTGGTGAAGGAGTTGCTCAGCTTTAGTTGATATGAACATGTCTTCATTTCATCTTTACTTTGAAGGATGTTACTACTGGATATATGTTCTTTATTCGGATATAGAGAACTCTGGGTGGACAGACCAGACCTTTTTGTTTTTTAAATGAGATATTACTGTTTTCCTGAAAAGTCAGCCATTATTTTTTATTGTTGTACTTCCATATATTATCTGTTTTTAGAATATTCTCTCTTTTCAGAATGTGTTATTACATGCTTACGATGTGTGGCCATTATTCCCACAGACTTTTTATGTTTTCCTATCACCTTCTTCTTCTTCTGAGACTGAGTACAGAGACAATGACAGCAGCAAGCTGTCATTTCTCGTAGGTCTCTACTGCTCTACTCGGTATTTTCTTCAGTCTTTATTTTTTTGCTTCATTTTCGATTGTTTCTTCATGTGCTAAATCCAACATTAGGGCCTGCTCTAAGATAGTTTCTGTTGACTGATATTTTTCCTGAATATGGGTGATAGCATCTTATTTCTTTGCCTATCTCATATTTTATTGGAAACCAGTCATTTTAATATGATATCAAACCTCTGGATTCTGATTTTCCTCCCAAAGGTTGTTGTCATTTTTTTTGTTGCTGCTGCTCTTGTTGTTTTAGTAAGTTGTCTGGACTTAATCTGCAGAACTTGTTTCCCCACTGAAGTCAGGCAGCTATTTTTTCTTTGTTTTTTTTTAAAAATTACTATTTCATTTGATTATCTTGGCTTCCCATGGAATTCCCCTGCATCTCATAATTTAGTGTTCACTCAAAGACGGGTCAGATGTTGTGCTCAAACACCTCAAGCCAGCAGAGCGTCAGCCTTCTGTTGATAAGCTTTTGTGTGTAACAGGATTATGTTCTGAGTTCTGATAGTTTTCAAGTCTTCCCTGCATTTTACTTTCAACTGGGCCCTTCTGGGTATCCCCTGAGCATGTGTGCAGCATCCAGTCTGCCTGGGGTCCTATTTAGGCTTTCTACAGTACTCTCATTTCTAGGATCTCCCTGCTAAATGTCTGATTAGTCTGCCAGCCTGAAATGCACCCCATCTGTGAGAGCAATCTCAGGCTATGCGGTGTGGGGGTTACTAGTCCTATTACTTTTACTGACAGTCCCACTAGACATGAGTGAGCCCTGCTAGCAGTGAAGCTGCTGGTTTTCATGACCAGCCCTGCCCTGGTAGAACTCCCAAGACCCCTGAGCTGGAGAGATAATGGGAGCAGCCCCAAGCAAGAATGCCATGGATGCCCAAAGTCTATCCATCTTTTACTTAATGAATAAATGCTTCTCAGTTGGTTTGTTTGCTTATTTTCTTGTCTTTGCTTAGTTTCCAGAGGCCTAAAATTGTTATTTTTTGACAACTTTATCTAATTTTATAATAGTTTCTTGGGGAGATTTACTGATTATCATGGTCAGAAATCTTGCTCTGACAGATGCATTTTGACAAAGGAAAGGAGACAAAGGCTGTGATAGCATAAGAAACTCCTAGGAACAGTTTTTCCTGTAATTTGTGAACCTGTAACTAAACTGCCAGGCTGTTGGTTCAAGGAGCTGTAAGGATTGAATGTCCCTGAATAGAGTTATTTTAACCAAATGACTCAATGATGAAACATGTTTAATAATATGCATAATTATTGTGTCATGGGAATTAAATGCTAGTGGTAAAGAATTTATAGAAAAATATATAATTATATTTTATACATATTTATACGTATATTTTTTGCAGTATATATGATATACACTACAAAAATTGTAATTATTAGTACCATATCTAGCTCAGAAATGGTACTAATTTAAAACATAAAATTATGTTTTAAAAAAACATAATTTAGTTTTTTTAAATTATGAGAATGACCAAGGATCCTAGAAGACTATCACTGTCAGCATTTTTCCCTGATACTTCCCTTAATGAAAATTGACATCATCCTAAATTACATGTTAAATACTAAGTGTTCTATTTCTTGCTGTTTGTCTCTGTCTGATACTAGAGACAGAGAGAAGTTATCATCCCCTCCACCTCTGCTCCAACACTCTGAAATCTTTACTAGGACCTCAAGTTCCCTTAACTGGGAGAAAGCCTTTTCCTTCCAGCAGCAGCTGGGAGAGGTGGGGAACATGCAGGGTGACGGCTTCTCAATACCCCGCTATGTGGCTGGCTCACAGCCTTCTCAGCTTGTATGAAAAAAAGGAGTTTGTGGGCCACCTGATGGCCCTGGCTCTGAAGAGATGGAAGGAAAAACGGGGTCTTCTGAACATCAGGAAGCTGAGGCTGTCTGTTGGGAGGCTTCTCTGACATCACTCCCTCACCTTCCACCAACTGCTCACCTGCCTCCAGGCTCTGGCAACTGGGATACTTGCCATGGGTCTCTAGGCCAGCATGGAAATCCCCACAGCAGAGGGAAATCCCAGCAGAGGCCTAGGGCCCCCAGGGACAGCACTCAGGCCTTCAGGCCTGGAGGGGCTAAGGTGAGGAGCAGGAGGGCCAGCTTTCCACTGCTGCCTCAGGAGAACAGGGCAGAAATAGACTAGCCTAGAGACCTTACTGATTTTCACTGAACTTCTGCTCAGCGTCTGTTGGCCCCTGATCTTCTGTCTCTTGTAAGATTTTTTTTTCTGGGCATCAAGGATTGGACTAATCAAGCTTCACCTTTTGTTTTCGTTACTTGTGTGTTTTGTCTCTTTCAGGTTAGGGTGTGGTGGTGCTGCATTACTTCTTCAGCCGTTTATCTTTCTACAGTCCCCTCCCTATTTCTCTGCAGGTTCAGCTTCTTTTTTTTCTTGAGACAGGGTCTCATTCTGTCATCCAAGCTGGAGTGCAGCGGCACAATCATAGCTCATTGCAACCTTTGCCTCTGGGGGCTCAAGCCATCCTCCCACCTTAGCCTCCTGAGTAGCTGGGACTATAGCCATGCCTGGCTAATTTTTGTATTTTTAATAGAGATAGAGTTTCACCGTGTAGCCTAGGCTGATCTCAAATTCCTGGGCTCAAGCTATATTCCTGCCTCAACCTCCCAAGGTGCTGAAATTATAGGCATGAGCCACTGCACCCAGTCTCTGCAGGTTCACCTTTTAACATTTTGCATGAGTTCATCAGGGCAAATTTTAACTGTATTCCAAATAGAATACAGAACATTCTGGTAATCCACCAACACAGTGTTTCTTGATCATAGTCGCTCATTTTAATTACTAGGCAGGCGAAGCTATTTGAAAATCCTGGTACCCAGGCTATGCACTCCAGTCCAGTGAGACCAGAATCTCTGGTGGTGCAATCCACGTAGTCTGTACTAAGAAACACTGCTCTCATGGAAAGTAATATCTTTATGTGGCACGCTAATATTTATCTTTGCTCTTTTATCTTAAACCAACATTTGCCACATCCTTGAGGGACACATTAGAATGTTAATTGGCAAAGAGTATAGCGATGCAGAAACTGAATTATATCATGGTCTCTATTGCAGTGTGTAAATACTTCTGAGGTCATGTTGGCAGAATGCCCTTCAGTGGCCTTGTATTTGCTCTCTGCTTTGGTGGCTGACAGCCTGAGAGAGATTTGCCTCGGGAGAGCAAATAAGAAAAAACAAATAAAACTGTAGATATGAATATTGTTAGATTTCAAAGACTACTGGCCCATTATGTAAAATGCAATGACACATTATTACAAATATTTACCTTAATTTTTCCCCTCTGTAGGCTTTGTTCTCATTTAAACCTGAATGGCCATTGACTTCTTTTGAAAAAGAAAAACGTGGTAAGTCTTTGACTGCCTTTCTCATAAGTGTGACTTAGATTTCCTATTCCTGCTTTTTGAGATGACTTGATTGCCTCTATTTCAGGCTCCTTGGTTCATTTCTTCAACCTCTAAACCATTTCAGCTTCCTTCAGGCCATGGATAGAAAGCTGGTGAAAAGTCAGCAAATATTTTCCGTAAATAGCTGTTGGATCCCAAACCTCCACAAACCAACTTAGGAGTTTTTTTCTTTTTAAGGAGAAATAAGTAGAGAAGTGAGAATCAGTTTTAAGGATCTGGTGCCTAGCAAGGTGCTGGCAAGCAGTCTGAGATCCCCAGATAACTTGTCGAGAACCTGAAACACGGTGACTGATGGAGCTCTCCTCTATTTTTAATCAAGGATGGTATTTGGGAGTTAGCAATCAGAAAGTATTTTTCGGCATGGGAGAGGTAAGAGGGAAGAATGTGTTATCCAGTCCAATTTGGGCAATTCCATTTTAGAATTTTAATTGGAGGGGGATATTGTTTGTTTGCTTTTTAAAGAAAAGAATCACAGTTATTTTAGAATGTGTGATCCTGGAAGATATTATATACAAATCTGTTTAAAAGAAAAGCATTTAACTTTATTTCAAGACCCAATCCCCACTTCAGGTTTCCTCATAGTATGTAAGTTTGTCCGGTGTATTTCTGTAGTCATTGGGAAGAATAAATGACAATTTGAAATAGAAGGATAGGGGGAGCTGCATATGAGAGGCAGGTTGCACACCGCAAATGCTGTGGGGTACCATTCCTGAGACTGCAATACAAGCAGTGTTCCCTGGACCTGTGAGCTTCAGTGGTCCTGAGAAGGAGACTGGGCTTTCTTCATGCCAGTAATGACAGTGAAGAATCACAGTTGTCATTTCTACCTCTGCCTACAATTATTAGTTGACTATGTATTTAAGGTTATTCAGTAATTTTATTTTCAGATCTGGTCTACGCATTGCCTCTTTAGTTCACTTTAGAGGTAATAGCATAGTCATAGGAAGAACATCTACTGACCTGGTAGAAAAGATGCTCTGATAACATATGCATTGTTTGTTTGGACAATAACAACATTCCTAGGAGCAAAGGTCAGACTATGCCTTTGATCATTTTCCCAGATAGTCTTTTAGACACAGCAGTGCAGCTGGGGCAACCATGAAGTGCAGCTAATTTTCCAGTAGAGGACAGAACTATGGTTTGCTACGTAGAATAATCTCAGCCTGCTATTATTGTTATTTTTCTCCCAGTTCTTGTCATTCCCATCATGATATAATAGCTCAGTACTACCCAAGAGTCACAGAAAATTAGATGGAATTGCTTGGTCTGGTCCTCTGGATGAGCCTCTCTTGCCATTGTCACACTGAAGGTCCCCTCTTAGCCCAGTCACCTGAACTCTCCATATGATTCTGGAATCTGGGTGTCTCTTGGACACTTGCTCAAGTTCCTCTGGAGGAAGGACCATCCTTTCAGTCCATAGACAAGCCAGGTTAGTATAGGTGTGAAGAGTGCTGGGTTTTCAGGAAGCAGGAGAAAGATCACCAGGTGAGGAGCGTCTCCAGGTCCTTTCTGAAAGCAGATTTGCTAGATTGTCATGCCAGTTCAAAATGAGGGTTTAAGGACCTTTCCTCATATACTGAATATGATAAGTCTCTATAATATTCAGGGGAGTGGACAAGAACATAGTGTAAGACACAAGTCTCTTCCATTCTGGGAATCTATAGCCTGTTGAAAAAAGTCTCCATGAGATTATTAAGCACCAGTGTCTTGGAGGATGTCCCCAGCATATTTGGAATGACCAAGAAGATGCTGTGGAGGAAGCAGGGTTTGAATTGGGCCTTGAAACCTGTACAGAGTGTGCCTGGGTGGAGGGAAGGGAAGAACTAACTGCATAGTGGTAGACAGCAATAGCTTGGACCCAACTTGAGGTTCAGAGCTCATGCTAGGAAAGTGGACCCATTATAGTGAGTTGTACACATTTGTCCAGGGATATAACCACTGTTTGTGCCTAGAGGACTGGCAAGGCTTTGGACTGTCACTAGAATATGTCCTCGGACCTGCTGTAAACCCATTCCAGCATGTTCTGCTAAGGGCAGGATGTCCTGGAGCATATATCGCAATAGACAGAATGACAGCTGGACATAGGGAGCTGTCTGTTACCACTTATACTAACAGCATCCTGCTTGCCATTTGGGTTGACTTAATTTCTTTTGAGCTCTGTGGCCAACTGTGGGCTGGAGACAACTTGTGCTATTGCTGCTTTGTGGACCTTTTCCTCCTCCTGAGGAAGAAAGCATCATTTATACTCAAGGGCAAACCCCTCTCCTCAAGGGAAATGCCTGACAAGGTCCTCTTCAGGGAATGGTGTTTCAAATTTTACCATGCATAGGACACACTTGGGGGTCTTGCTAAAAAGGTCTTAACTAGGCCATGGATGGTGGCTCACGCCTGTAATCCCAGCACTTTAGGAGGCTGAGGCGGGCAGATCACCTGAGGTCAGGAGTTCAAGACCAGGCTGGTCAACATGGCAAAACCCTGGCTCTACCAAAACAAAGCAAAACAAACAACAACAACAACAACAAAAGCCTAGCCAGGCCTGGTGGTTCATGCCTATAATCCCAGTTACTCCGGAGGCTGAGGCAGGAAAATCGCTTGAACCCGGAAGGCGGAGGTTGCAGTGAGCTGAGTCTGTGCCATTGCACACCAGCCTAGGCGGCAGAGAGACTCTGTCTCAAACAAACAATGCAAACAAACAAATGTCTTAACTTCCTAGGTCTGAGATGTCACTCAACGTCCTGCCTTTCTAATAGGCCCTCTGGTGATGCAGATGCTGATCATCCGAGGACCACACTTAGTAGTGAGGCTTGTGGCATGGTACGGATGATGCTTATGGCAACAGGGTGGCTCAGGAAGGCTGAGCGTGGGAAGGAGCAGTATGGAGCAGAAATACTTTTTATATGAGACTATAGCCGTCCAGGCTCCCACATAGACTTTACAATGAGTCGTGGGCACTATCCACCCAGACCTACACTTCCCATTAGAAAGTGCTCCCCCAGGACATGCCCACGCGGAAGCCTCAGGAAGACCATGCCTTTTTCATAAGAAGTCCAGGGAAGAAGCTTGTGACTTTCCAGCAGGGAGAGGCAGCGGCAAGCTGAATGCTCAGGTGGTTTCACCTTTTCTCCCTGTCAATGGTAGGTTGGAAGGTGGAGCTGGTGGCTTGTTCCACTCTGTTCGGCTCAGCTGGTGTTTATTGCCTATCTGCTTGGGGCCCAACACTGTGCTAAGTATGTGGATTTCTGGTGAAGGGTGAAAAGTGGTCTCTGCTGTCCAGGAGCTTACTGTATGATTGGGACAAATAAACTGAACACTTACAAGCAGTGAAAGAAAAACATGAGACAGGAGGGATATAATTATGTGCTAAATTGAATATAATCAAGTGCCAAACCCATGACACAAGCAGTAAGTGCTGTGAAAAGTCAGGGAGGGTTTGGCTGTTGGCTTAGCTCCCTGAATCCAGAGTTACAATCTCTAAATTGAGGGTTCTATTGTTTGACTTGCATTGGGTTTTAAAGATCTTGTGGATACAGCATGGGGAGCTACTGGGTGGGAAAAAGAAAAGCAGAGTCCAGGACAAAAACACAAGCCACTTGTTTTAGGTACTGAGAGCCCCATAATGAAGGCAAATCATACCCCTACCCACCACCCCAGACCTCCCCATCCCTCCAGTGAATGAAGCATTTCTTTAAAAGGAACTACCACTAGATAATGATATCATTGCTACACTGTGCTGGGTTTGACTGGACACTCTCATAGCTTGTAGGGGATTCAGCCTAAAGTGAGTTCTTCCCATAGAAGGTGAGTAATAATGAGACTTAAGGGGAAAGGCCATCTCAGGATCTCAGGGGCAGTTACCTTATGGTTTTTGGAGTGTACAGACAAAAGAAGAAGGGGCTGGGAATGGCCCTCGAAGGCAGAAAGGGAATTCCTATCTTTGATATCATCCATGAAAGCCCTGTGGAAGAACAATGCCATGCAGTACTTATAAAGCGCTGTAAATTCTTTCATAAACATCACCCGGTAAGGTTGTATGCTTCTCCTGGAACAGGAATGCACACTAGTCTCCTCCTGTTTCTGACTCTGCCCATCTGGGAGTACAGGCCAATCCCAGCATGGCCAAATCTATCAGGCGGCTCAGCTGTCTCATGCATGAACCAAGCACCAGTCTTCCGCAGCTCCCCAGTGGAAGAAACATACATGAAATTCTCCAGTTTCCCATGGGAAACCCCTCTCCCAGCTAGGATTGAGGGAAAAGGTGGCACCTTTTCTCCTTCCTGCTGGTAGGGTCAGGATACTCACTCCCAGCTCCCTTCATAGAGGTCCTTATATACTCTCTTCTTTTGCACTGTGTGACTGGTTTCTATCCTTTTCTGGACAAGTGGCCCCAAAATCATGGGACTCCTTGTTGAATATCTCCTGTGTGGAGTCTGTTTCGTGTCATGTTGGTATCTCAGACTGATTGTGGGGTTGCCTCAGGCTGGACAGAGGCAGGAGTAGTGCTCCTGAAACATTGGCTCACACATGCAGCTGTTTTCCATAGATGGAAAACGCTGGTAGAAAACTGCCAAAATCCACCTGCAGGCTGTGCTGGAAAGAAACTCTTTGCATTTGCTGGTCTCACTTTCCTTATCAGTAGCTCCTGGAGCCGGGCAGTCCCCAAGTGGGATTCGAAGGCCAATTGTAACCTACACATGCATTTTCTTTAGCTGGCCTTGTGGTTTGTAAAAATCTGAATTACTTCTTAACATTTTTAAATGAGTGTAGTTCTTTGTAAAAATCTGGGTTTCTGGTTTCTCTTGAAAAACTGCAAGGGATCTGGCAACCCAGACCATTCTCCTGCTGGGACACATCGATCTGAAGCACAGGTGCCACCACCTGCTGCTTGTTGCTATACCCATGTGCTCTCCCAGCTCCGCCTCTGAGCATTTGGGTCTCTGACCTTCAAGAACAGCTTGCATTTACTTCAGCTTGATTTTACGGGTGATGTCCTTAGGTAGGCAAGGAGTCAGGATAGGGTGGGACAGGGGTAGTTCTGGAAAAGTAGAATGCTGATTTGAGGATAGCTTAGAAATGATCTAAACTAAAGGCAGAGAAACAATGTATGTGCTTCTCAGATCAACTGTGGAGAAGGAGCAGTTTGTTGCTTTCCAATCCATCCCAGATCTGTGCTTTTGTAAAATGCAATATGCATTAATTCCAACAAAAATAAAAGGGATAGAAGACATATAAGATGCAAGACAAATTTTGTTATGAGAATTTATAGACGAAAATTCATTTTAATAAACAGAATAAACAGGAAGAAGAAAATGTTTGAAAAATTACATTGTGCATTTCATGTATGCAAATAAGATGTAACTATAGAGAATCGCTTTTGTACTAATAGCCCCTTTTCTTTCTGCAATTATGAACGAATCAAATTATGAGTAAAATAGCAATATATCATGTTAAACACCCATAGGCATACTTTTAATGAATACAATGTATGCCAGTATTTAAGGTTTTAAATGCAATGTATAAGCATGCTTCTTGCTTGTCAGTTGATGTGGCATAGCTGGATTGACCATCACACTCCTCATTGGGAAGATGTTTCTGTCTCATTCAATAACATTTACAGTAGAGAGTCCAGTCTCACAGAGTTGCCTTGACATGAAAGAGAGATAAATACCAAAGTAACTTCAGTAAACTCAGGATATTCATTTTTAACTTTTTGCAGAAATGAAGCAAATGATACAGTATTTCCAAAACCCACCTTTAATCTTTCACCAATAGCAAATTTGAGCAATTTATCCTTTAAAGTTAAAATTAATTTTACTTTTGATAAAAGAAATGGATTTTGGATTTATGAAATTCCTATTTGTAAAATATTCTGATGATGGAAAGTTAAATTTAAAACTTTCTATAAAATTTCTAAGGTATGGGGCAATATCCTGGTGATATAAAATATTCTTATGATGGAAAGTTAAATTTAAAACACTCTGCAAAATTTCTAAGGTATAGGGCAATATTCTGGCAGATTTAAAATATTCTTATGATGGAAAGTTAAATTTAAAACTTTCTACAAAATTTCTAAGGTATAGGGCAATATCCTGGCAGATTTTAAATATTTTTATGACAAAAAGTTAAATTTAAAACTTTTTACAAAATTGCTAAGGTATAGGGCAAAATCCAGGCAGATGTATAATTTCAAGCTCATCACCTACTTCATTATTATTTATTATTAACTTAGGGAACTTTCAGCACTCTTTAGAAACTCTGTTTGTCCAAGCTTCTAGCTTTCTGCACTTTTATCTTATCTGCCATTGAAAACATGTCACATTCTTTATTTGCATGAAAGTATTAAGACCTTTAAAAAATATCAACGTTACCAAAGAAATAAGCACAACAGACTGTCTAATTCATATCTTTGGAATGTTGGGGCTGGTTTCTTATCTTGCCTGGAACACAATAGAGTTTGTTGGATAGTTCATATATTACTGATAAAACTTTTCTCCTCAATAACTATCATATCCCAGTAGTTGGGAATAAGCAGCTTCCATATTATTACAAATAAAAAGAATAATCTCAAATTTCGTGCATTAGCTTGGAGGTTATTTACAAATTATACTAAATACACTTTTTAGTCCTGCTAACATTTTTGTTTTATAACAAGACTTTCTTGATGAAGAAGTGATTCATTGATTTATATTGTGGTGCCGCAATTCCAGAATGTTTTCCTGCAATTGTAGCTATGCCATATGAACATAGTCTCAAAATTGAAACTCTAGGTCATATTTGTTGATTATTCCTTCATAGTTCTATTTAGTTGAAATCTGTTTGTGTTGTTGGAAATGAAACTTAGAAACAAATTCTTTATGTTACTGTCATGTTTAGATTGCACATATATTAAAGGGATTTACATTTTAGCAATATTTATGTACCTGTCCAGTTGCCATGAAGGATATATTGTTAGCTATATTTGTTTTATTTTTTCAAATATTTACTTGTTACTATTTGCTTGCATAACATTGTGCTATGGTGTCACTGGAAAATGGCAGTTGTGCTACCTTGCTTCATGAGATTATCTTTGTGTTTCCAATCAAACATCTTTGATGCAGTCTTTTATTAATATTTCAACACACGTATGTAGGTCTTTCAATTTAGCAATTCA
Source organism: Plecturocebus donacophilus (assembly GCA_004027715.1). Classification (NCBI taxonomy): domain Eukaryota; kingdom Metazoa; phylum Chordata; class Mammalia; order Primates; family Pitheciidae; genus Plecturocebus; species Plecturocebus donacophilus. The sequence goes on along the minus strand of PVKP010006084.1, from coordinate 15,091 downwards.
AAATGTCCTTTTATAGGAAACCCACCAAACACATTTTTTTTCTGGTGGCTTTTTAATGCAATACTCTTTATTTTTTAAATGATTCCTTTTGGTTTTGAATTTACTTTTATAATTTGGAGGTAAATACTCCTTAGGGTTTAATGTTTTCATTGATTCGTTAGTAAATGCATCTCTTCAAATAACACACTGTTGTTTTAGCACTGAAGTACAAATTATGGCTACAAAACTGAACTTAGTACATGAAAGATCACACTTCCAAGTAAAACTAGTACAGCTTTCTGGTTTCCATTTTTTTAGAATCGTGTCTATAGGTGTCAGTTAACAAGTACAATCAGGATAGGTTGGTATTCTCTTAACAAATAGTTTAGTGAAGCTTGTTTTCTATCTGTAAATTGAGATTACCATTAATAATACTAAATTCAATTCTCTAACATAGCTGATGGCAATAAAAGTCTATTTCAGGCAGGCTTGATTAGAATTAAAATTACTATAAGCAAAAAATGACACATCTCTCATATATTTATACCTTTTCTGATTTTTAAACAGTTTTGGGTAACAGCTGACAAAGTATGCTTAAAAGTCAAACTTCATGAATTCCTATTGTATGTGACTAGTAGGCAGCTTGCATTGCATGTGACTCACTCGGAAAGGGTAACAATCATAAGTGTGAAAATTGCTATAAAAGCATGTAAATAAATGCTTACTCTCAAATTCCATAATTATCTTGTCGCAGACCCTTAACAAATAGCTTGTGGATTGTCACTGGTCCATGAATAACAGTTTGCATAGCGCTAAAATAAATTCTTCCCCAAAGCCCTTAAGAAACTGTTATAAATTATCGAGTATCTGCTGAGAGATGCTAGGCTGATAAACTGCTCTCTCAGTCACAGGGTGAGATTAGGGATGAGATTTGATCGTGATTATCAAAACAAAGCAAAATCATGCCGTTTACACAAGAGAGCAGTTATTTTCTCCATTTAAGGAGTCTGAATTGTGGGTGGAAGGGTAGTCAGTGATTCTTTGCATCAGGGATCCAGGGTTTTTCTATCTTGTTGTTTCACTGGATGTGGCTTTCTTACACAAAGAACTTCATCATCCAAACTGATTGCAGGCACTCCAGCCATCATGTCCACATTCCAGCTAGCTGAAAGGGAACAGGTGGTTTGTAAAGCAACTTCCTTTTGGAAGTTGCATTCACTGTTCTGCATACATTTCATTGGCAGAAGCTTTAGTTGTTAAGTCGTATGGAATTATAAGAGATGCCCTGAAATGTAATCATTATTCTGGGAACCTGTGTGCTCACCTAAAATTAAGTGTTCTATTACTATGGAAGGAGAAGAATGGATTAGGGCCTTTTAGTAGTATCTAACACAGAGATGCCTTCAGAAAATTTGAACTATCAAATAGAAATGAGTGTCATGATTCCATTCGGCAGCAAAAACCATTATAAGCCTTTCATTTAAGAGAGGATGTAATGTTCCCCCGTTAGTGATAGGGCCTGTAAAGATACATTCGATTTAAAATATAATTGACTTGCTGTTTTGAGTAAGACCATGCTCATTATGTGAAGATTTCCAGTCCAGGTACTAGACTGGAATGTTTTCTAAATAAAAGCATGGATAACTTTGGAAAATGGCTGTCAGAAACACTCAGAATCAAGGCTGAAAACCTTCAAGGGGAGACGGCCTATGCTGTGTGCCAGGGATATGGCAGTGGACAAGGCAAGGGCTGTCATCGAAGAGCTTACAGTCTAGAAGAGGGGTCACAGGCACACAGGGCATGGCACGTGGTAGGAAACGGGCTTTGGACAATACTGCTGGAGTGATTTCCCAGCAAAATACAAGATTTTAAATTGGAATCAGAACTGGGCCATTCTTGTGAAAGTGATAGGTCCTGCAGAAGTTCTGCTGATTAGCTAAACACAGACTTGAAGACAGACAGATTGGCACTACGTTTGTTAAAATAAAACTGCCAGTTTGTTTCCCCTAAATGCAGGTCAAGACTAGGTAGGAACACCCTGATTAGAGAAATCCCAGGTCTTGGAAATCCTAGAAAAAAAGCTCCATGTAGCACCACTTTATCAACAAGAGTTTATATCTCTCGACTTAAGAAAACGTAAACTAGGAAAAGGAGCTTTTTGTTCTTTAATCATTGATGACTGTGGTTTTACCGGAAGTTATTCACCTATTACAAATACATCAATTTGTTCAGATTAATAAATTAGTATCAAGGGACTTCTAAATGCTTGGCTGTTGGTGAATATGCAAGTATAGATATGTAGATATTATTGTCAATTTTTGTTCAGATTTATTTCTTCGTGGCTAAGACCTTGCTGCTGAGGTCTGCGAACCAGACATTTATAATAAAGCAGAAAGCAGCTACCTTCACATATATCCAATTACTGAGTTCTCTCAAACAGGGATTTCTTTCCCCTAGTATTTTAAAGCTTTGTTTTTCATAGATTTTATCTTGTTTTCTTTCAAAGATTTTATTCCATTCCTCTATTGTTAAATTCTTCCAGATTGCTATTTTTGAAATCTGCCTCAGAAGAAAGCTATTATGGAGTCTCATATTTGTGGAATTTTCTAATATTTCCTTTATGTAGCTTTTCTCAATTATTTTAAATGAAATTCATTAGCTTTTCCTCTGGCAGTCTCAGGGCAATTGTTTTTCACATCTGGTCAGGTGCTTCAGTTCTGTGTGGGCAGTGTTGGATTCCACTCTCCATCCCACCTCTAGATTGAAACACTTTAGAGAAAATCAGTGTTTCATTTATATTCTCTCCTCTAGCATCTATTGTGAACTGGATTGTGCCTGCCCTCATTCATATGTGAAACCCTAATCCCTGGCGTGACTGTATTTAAAGACAGGAGCTTAAGAAGGTGATTAAGTCTAAATGAGGTTATAAGAGTCGGGCTTAATCCAATAGGATTGGTGTCTCCATAAGAAGAGGAAGGTACACCAGTAAACACTCTATCTCTGTCTCTCCATCTCTCTCTCTCTCCCTCTCTCTCTCCCTTCCTCTCTCCCCTTCACTTTCTTTCTCTCTCCTCTCTACTTCTCTCTCTCTGGATACAAAGAAAAGTTCATGTGAGGACACAGATAGGAGGCAGATGTCTGCAAGACAGAGAAGCCTCCATATAGACGCCACATTTTCTAGAGCCTTGATCCTGGACTTCTAGTATCCAGAACTGTGAGAAAATAAGTTTAAGTGGTTTAAACTACCCAATGTATGGTATTTTATAACAACAGCCTTAGCAGATTAATATATTATTCAGCATATCTGCTATTGACTATAACTCATTTATTATGGGGAAAAATTTGGTTTAAAATTATCTTACATTCTTGTCATAAAAAGCATCTCTAAGAGCCAATTTAAATGCTTTTCCCCAGCTGCTTCCCATAAACACACACACACACACACACACACACACGGCATTAGCCATTTCAAGTTCAAAGAATGGCCAATAAATTTCTTTTCATAATCATGGAAATTTCCTATTTTCACACTTTGGATGCTAGAGATATGTTTCTCAAGAATCCTATTCCTTGGAAGATAAGTCATTGTTTATGTTCACTTTTAATGTCTGATTCCGTAACTCTTTGCTCAGTTATTTGTCATTGGAGGGATCCCTGCACCCGTCCACATAGGCCAAGGTGGAGTAAAGGGGAAGGGTGTATTTTAAGCAGCATGTATTCGTTTATTCATTCACTTAATTATTCAAAACACCATTATAGTATCTACTCTGTTCCAATCATTGTTCCAGGAGCTATAAGGGTGAGAAGACAATGTATGTCCTTACTTTCAAGTTTGCAGTCTACTGGTGGAAGAGGCAGGCGATATACATATGAACAAATAATCAAGGTAGGTGTGGATAGTGAGAAGTTCTCCCCTGCTCTAAGGACATCTCTCTTCCACCTTCCAGAAACTGGTAGGGGCCACCAGGTTAGGAGCTATCGATCCTGAGAGGACCAGTAGTCTGTGAGTTACTCCAGGATCTTATGTGTGGCTGACACATACAATTTTTCAGGTTTAATATTTTATCCTTTTGGTTAAATACATATCTCATTTAAGTTTACAAATGCCTGGGATGCTACTTTTAGCAAGTTCTTAAAGAGGAAATGTCACCTTACACTATCTAGAGGAGAGATCTTAAAATAAGTTATATTTATTTAAGAAAGGAAGTGTATGTTCTTGAACAGAAAGTTCTCTGGACAGCTAGATAGATGATTATGCAGTTACACAGATAATTCTCATCTTAAAACATTATTTTAAAATTGTATTTGCTACATTTGTGACAGGTCGCGTGATAGAGTAATGGATAAAGTCATAGGCAGAATACCAGTGCAATAATTGGAAATATAACCTCAAATCACCTTTTTTGCATTACAGGTATATATTCCTTCGTTTGTCCTTATTTGTGAAAAGTAATTAAAATTTGATATGCTTTTAATTACACTTGGTAGACTGGTTCTCTTTGTATACAGTTTTATGTTTAAAGGTAATTACATGGAGGCTTTCCTTTTACTGGAATTACACACGACTTTTCACCTTTCTGTGTTACTCTCTAGCAAAGGGTTCTGACATGTGGAGCATTTTAAATTCAGGATGTGTGGAAGATTATATTCCTATACCTGGCAATTGAAAGACAAATATCTTCAAATTTTCTAATTAACCACAGGTCAGTCATATACCAGAAAAAAATGGTATGCCTTAAAGTTAAATTTTGTCAGTACTTTTCACTGGATTCATGAAAAAAGTTAGATACTAAAAATTTGATAGAATGCAAGGGGATCAATAGATTAAAGACAATCTAAAATTGTGAATTTAGTAGTCACATTTGAGTTCATTATGTATTTAATAATTCATTTTTGATAATTATATGTTCAATAACTCAACACATTGAATATAATAATAAGCTCCTTGGCACCATATTGCCTGACCTTTAAAGCCTCAGCCTACTAATAGATTATTCAGGGAGTATAATGCACATTATCCTGTCCCAATTCTATTACTCAAGAACCATACACAAAGGAGTGAAAAAGGGAGAACAGTAGGATAAATAAATAATGCATGCAGGGCTTAATACCTAGGTGACAGGCTGATAGATGTGGCAAACCACCATGGCACACGTTTACCCCTGTGACAAGCCTGCACATCCTGCACATGTACCCTGGAACTTAAAATAAAAACAAAAATTTTTTAAAAAAGACTTCAACAATTATGCAAGGTTTAAGAAACATGCTGTCTTTAACATTTGCTATTTTTTTGTATTTACCTACTCCCTGCCAAAGTACATTCACGCACCTCCGAAGCAACCGAGTTACATCTTTTTTCCCTCTAAATTAATCAGGGCAGATGTCCCATTTCTTTACTTACTTTGCCTGAGTAGAAAAGGTAACTCAGTGAGTGCTGTGTGTGACGTGTCTGGGAAAGCTACATAGTGAAAGCAAACACACCTGTTATGGAAACATCTGTGGCTCTTCCCAGGGAGCACAAGAAGCACTTGTGTGTCAGCAACAGATGGTGCTCCACCCCTAACCACAGAGTCATGCCCACTTGTCCAGTGTAGTACAATTGCACCCCCTGAATGTGCTCACTTTTGATTCCCTGATCCTATTGGAATAGTAAGCTACAGCATTCCTGTGGGAAATGTACTGTGCACCACAGTGGTTCGAACTGTGTACTAGAATTTAGTAAGTAAAATCCTGGAATAACCAACTTGACTCATCATATGTCCTAATGACCCCTTTGAATCTCATATACTGTTCTTGTAAAATGACCTGACTGGCATTCCTGGAGCAGTCCATAGATTATATAGTGTATTAGCCTGCTTAAGTTGCCTTAACAAGATACTGGGTAGCTTAAATGACATAAATCTCTTTTCTCACTGTTCTGGAGGCTAGAAGTTCAACATCAGGATTCCAGCATGAACAGATTCTAGTGAGAGCCCTCTTCCTGGCTCCTAGATTACTTCCTTTTACTGTGTCCCCACCTGACAGAGAGAGGCAGAGAGAGAGAGAGGGAGAGAGAGACAGAGACAGAGAGAGATAATGAATAAACTCACCAGTCCTATTGGATTAGGTGGATTTATTCATTCTCTCTCTCTCTCTAATGACAGTGACCACCCTAATGACAGTGATCTCATTTAACCTTAATTAGCTTCAATGTTCCATCTCTAAATAAAAGCCCTATCTCCAAATACAGTTAGATTGTGGGGAAGTGGTTAGGGCTTTAAATATGAATTTTGGGGGACACAATTCAGTTCATGGCATGTAGATATGTGAGGATTAAGTGATTAAAATGTCAAAATTTTTTTGAATTCCTACTCAAGAAAAGTCATTTAGAGATTTCATTTACTTTAATACAAATCACAGGTTTAAAATGTGACTTTAACCCAAGTGACATTTTCTTTAACTCAAAACTCTAAAAATTCTGGGTGGAGTATTATCATTCATTGAATAATTTTTCCTTGGTGTGAAAACTAGTGAAGGGCAATGGGAGCTTGAGGCGAGTTAAGGAGGGGAAGGGGTGCAATCTTAGCGGGGAAGAGGGAGGAGCATAATGGAAATAACATCTGGTGCAATATTGGCTGAGTTCTAGCTCAGATTTAATCTAAGTTTTGTCAGTCAAATGGAAAACAGTAAGTACTTTTTAAAAAAAGTTTTGTAGTTATTGACAAATAATTTTGTATATTATGGGGTGCAATGTGACTTTTTGATACATGTATACATTGTGGAATGAGCAAATCAGGCATATTTATTCCCCCAAACAATCATTTCATCATGGTAAGAACAATTAAAATTCTCTTTTTTAGCTATTTTGAAATATATAATACATTACTATGAACTGTAGACATTGTGCTGTGCAATAGAATGCCAGAATTCCTCCTCCTGTCTAACTGAAACTTTGTATCCATAGATCAATGTGTACGCTTTCCCTGTCTAACTCCCCCCAGCCAATGCTGGGTGTGTACCCGAAGGAATTAAAATTAGTATTTCAAAGGGATGTTACTACTCCTGTGTTCATTGCAGCATTATTCACAACAACCAAGATTTGAAATCAACCTAAGTGTCCATCAGCTGATGAATAGATTTTTAAAATGTGCTAAATGAACAAAGTGAAATACTATTTAGCCTTAAAAAAAAACAGGCAATTCTGCCATTTGCAAACATGGATGAACCTAGGGACATTATGTTAAGTGAAATAAGTCAATCATAGAGAGACAAATACCATTTGCTCTCACTTACATGTGGAATCTAAAAAGGTAAAAATTTTAGAATTAGGGAGTGGAATAATGGTAACTACTACTTAATGTATATTTGGAGTTTGAATGACTAAATATACATAAAGTGCTTAGCACAGATATTTGAAGATAGAAGATATTATAGATATTTTTTCTGTCCTTTGCCCCATCTTTCCCAGTATAATAAAGTTATGCTAGAAGTTAATCACTTACGAATTCCAATTTGAGGATTTAGTTTGTGCCTTTTGCTGGTTTCAAGAAATCAAGAAATAGCCATTGCATGAACAGTGTCACTAAGTATAAGAACCTGAGTTCAACTTCAACAATTCTTAAAGTCCCCCTTGAGAAGAAGGTGAGCTGAAGTGTCACAATTGGGCAAGAAAGTGAGTTAATTCTGATTGCAACAGTAGGCAGCTATTAAGAGACTAATGTAATTCTGCATGGAAATTTCTATGATTTCTGCCTTCAGCCCTGTCCTGTTCAACATTCTATTCAAAATCTAAATCAAAGGAGAAGTTGATGAGCTTAGTATTCAGCTGAGAGAGATGAGTTGTATTGGCTAGAAATTAAGCAATGAACTCCATCTAAGGAAATGCAAGTTCTGAAGTTAGACTCTTAGAAGCAACTTAGGCTCAAGCGTTTCAGTAGGCACTACCTTCTGGGTAATTAAAGAAATGTGTATACTTATCCTTACATCCTTTAAAACTAAGTTCACCTGAAATCTATTCTGCAAAGTCATGCTTGAAACTTGGCTTTGAGCTAAGTACTCTGGTAATTCCAGCATATACTCCTGTAATAAAACTTCTCAAGCAAATAATTTTAAAGACTCTTTGAAGCCAGGATCTTTACCTTATTAATTTTCATACTCCCAAAGTCTAGTGGAGTGCCTGGCACATAGGAAATTTTCAATACATGATGGGGTGTTGCTGGAATAAAAATTAATTCGAAAGTAGGCAGTGTTGAGTTTACAACTTAATTTTCAAAGGAGTATTAATTACCTGCTCATATGAACAATAGAAAGTCACAACAAAAGCATCCTGCCAATAAATTGGGCATTTTGGCTGGTACCTTGCAGTGCCTTGTAAATATTAGTAATAAACATGTTTCCTATTCTAAAGTAGGATAAAAGAAAAACCCAAAACCCAAACTTACTAACTTTATTTCATCCTCTTGAAAAATCTGCAGTTCCTTTATATTTATAACCATTAGAGTGAGGCATGTTAAATAATTCAAATGAGAAATCCTAGTTTCCACCTTTATGTATCTCTCGGGTTTTCCTTTGCTCACCCAGTCACCTGCAAAAATCATCAAACGTTTAAATTTATAGTCTGTGACTTGGTCACCCTGAACCTCTTGGTGGCCTGGAATGAACATGATATGCTCTTATTTAGCACTTGGAGCTCAGTTAGATAGTGTTTTCCTTTAGTGCAATCCTCTGATGCCAGTGAGGAGGGAAATCAGAATCAGGAATCAGATGATTCCGGCCAATCCTCCCAATACAATGAGAGAGTCATTGACAGAAATGGGGCTGGATACTGAGTTTCTCTGTCCTGACTCCTTTGATGCCAGTTATTAAAATTGGTTACTGCTTAGAGCCATGACACTGCACAACACTTCATTGAGATGATGCAGGATTTGGACTCCAAAGTGTCCCCTGAATCCCCTGTCAGCAGCATGAGCCTGAGCAGGACAAGAGTCAGCCTGCATAGTGCACACACACTCTGTTGAACTCATGTTCTTCCACCCCGGAGACTGAGGTTTCTGTGCAAAGAGCAGTACCAGTGCACTGAAAATCACTGGGTTGTCTGTTTCCTTGCTTATGACTTCTCCATATAGTTGGTTCTGCTCCAACTTATTTGAAAGGGACATCTGTTGGATGATTTGATATGATGTCTGTGTTCCCTGAAAGTCATCCCTGACAGGGCGATGTAAAGGAACCTGAGAGGGAGCTCCATCATGTGCCGAGTGGCTCTTAAGTGCAGGAACAGATCGGAGAGGATTATCCCAGACAATAACTTCAAGATCAAACTAGGCCATGGAGTTAGCCATACGGCTCTGCAAATTCTTTGCGGCTCAGCCCTCTGGGGTCTCCTGTCACTGTGCTTGCCAATAATGAATTTCACTTCCATGTGGGATCTTTCAGGTCTTCTTGACACACTGAAGCCATATGTGTTTCAGTCACTTCAGACATCATCCTGCTCTTTAACTTGAAGAACAGTCTAAGTCAGTGAGGTTTGCCATGGCATCAAATCTCCCTTTAAACCCACACCGCTTGAATAATAACTATGATTCTGGATAGTTGACTCATGAATATTTCCTGAGAAGGAACAATGAGTGTATTCTGAGGAAATTAAATCCACACAAGTAACTCCCAAACTTTATTCCATGTTTGAATACTTTCTAACTTCAAATGTGTTTACCAGACTAGTAACACATAGCAAAATCGACTGCTAAGATTAACCCCTTTTCTTTCTTCCTCTTCCTCTACCTAACACGTCTCTAGTGTGGTACTAACTGGGAAGTCACAGAGAGTAAGTAGATGGAAAGGGAAATGAAAAATCAAAGATCGCTACTCTCTCTATTTTTTTCTGTCCTGGTAATCCTACTTCAAAGGCAGAGTCCCATTCTCAGAAAGGCCAAGTCAAACTCAGTCAGAGGGTGAAGTTGGAAAACCTCAGCAACCCTGTGGTACACGACACACCCACATAAGGCGGTGGTCCCTTACAAACAGTTGGCTGTGAATATCTTCTTTAAAATGGTCTGACACTCGTGGCATAATTATTTTTTTAAGAGTCAGTCCTCAGGAAAGTCTGTTTTGAAATACTCCATAGCTAGGTTAACACTATGGTGGTACCTTGTATAGTTCAATGTAAAAATATCCAGGTAGCTTTCCAAGAAGAGAGGAAGCCAGAGATGATGCTTCACTATAGGAAAATGACACTGTAGCCAGCCCCACCCCGAGTCCTGTGAAGATCCTCAGTATACCGCTCTCCTCCCCGACAGCTACCTAAGTGATATCCTGTGAATGACTGAATTCTAATCTGTAGTTACTGTACATGAAAGAATCAGTTTTGGAACAAGAGCTGCCACCAGAAAGATTTCCATTTATTAGGCACCTAGTAGGTGTGTGACTGTATTGGGTACATTAAAGATACTCTCATTTAGTTCTCACCGGGAAACTTCTAAGGCTTGTTCACAGTTTACAGATGAGAGAAATAAGGCACAGGAACGTTAAACAAACAATTTAGAACAACTCAAGTGGAAGGACCTGGGGCTGAGTTCAGGTCTGCCTGTAAACTCCTTGAAGCCAGAACCTTTTCTCTGTTTTATTCACGAATGTATCTCGAGTACCAAGAAGAATGCCTGGCAAATTGTAGCTGCTCAGTAAATATTGAATGATTGCCTTAATGAGAGAATCCAGCACATGTACTCCTAACCATTATTTTCTGCAGTTTCACCTCAGTCTCCTAACTCCAGTCCGTTACCTGCCCCTTTCTCCCATCCTGTTTCAAAGGGAAGTGGAACCCAGAGCTGCAGCAGGTAATGCAGAAAGTTTTGTCTCTGTGTACATCCTGTTGAAGGAAAGGAGCAATTGTCAGGAGGCTGTCTCATTGAGTCTGAAGGCTTTACTTCCTTGCTCTCTTCCTTTCTTCTATCTCCTCTGGCTTCTGCAAAGATCGAGTTCTTGCTGTGTTCTGAGCACTGGAGACTCACTGTAAACAAAGTTGGCATGGTTTCTGTCCTTATGCAAATTATTGATTAAAGGTACGGTGATTTTTTTGACAGAGAAGTACAGGATCTTATAGAAACATACAACAAGAGGACCCAGACCTCTTTGAGTTAGGGAAGACGTCCTTGCAAATTTTAACTTGAAGACAAGACATACAGAGTAACTAAGAGTTCCTAATGTACACCTTGAGTTTCCTGGAGGTCTCTGCCTCTGACACTGTTAGGGGGTTCAGGAGTTAAAACTGTTTTCCTATAATATTAAGAAGTCATTTTTCTTTTCATTCTTTTTGCATTACAAGTGTATAGTGGAGTTTCACAGAGGCTGTAGTGGAGTTTCACAGAGGCTGTATAACATGATATCACAACAGATTAAATGCAGAAGCAGACATGAGAATCTGTTTATCCTTCAGTAAGCCAGATATTGATAAGATTTGGAAAAAATGCAAAACAGCACTACGAGTCTCACTAATGTATTTTTGGTTTTGGAAAATGTGCCTTTTTAAATAAAATGTTACTTATATTTAGGTGTAATGAGTTTACTGTGAAGTTTTAAAATGAATTAAATATTTAAAAATTTCTTGGTTCTAATTTACAACATAATATAATAATATAATCTACCTTTTTAAAATAAAGGTCCTTGGGGTTCTTAATAATTTTTGAGAGCGCAGAGGGGCCCTGAGCCCAAAATGTTTGAGAATTGCTGAGTGTTGCACAGTGAATAAACAGCCTGTGTGGAAGCCCTTCCCTGGTATATGACTTGCAGTTTTGAGGATATTAAAGAAGTCCGTTGTGGTTGGAAAATAGAAAGTGAGGGAGAAAGGATATAACATGGAGATGAATGGGTAAGCAGTGCCATATTTGGGGGCAGTGACTTAATCTTAGGTCAGTGGGAAGTCACTGAAGGGTTTTACGCAGGTTGGACTTGATGAGATAAATGTTGAAAGAGAAAGAAAAGGGAAAGAAAGGAAAAGAAGGTGGAGCATAGAGAGAAGAGAGGTCAGTGAGGAACCTTTTGGGGAAAAATTTGGTAAGCTAGGAGGGAGGGACGGTAGAGTCAGGTAGAAGAGGATAGATTGAACTAATATTCACAGAGAATCTAGAGGACTTGAGTTTGTCAATAGTGAGTGATTTGTTTTATAAAAGAAGGAATGAATTCTCTCATGGTAGTCATACCACTTGATTTTAAATTCTAGTGCTACCTTATTCTGTGACTGTGAGCAAATTATTTAAGCTCCATAAGCTACAATTTTCTCAGTAAAAAAATAAGAATAAGAACCCCAATTTCATATGGTTGTTGAAGTTATTTTAAAAAGCACACATATCTAATATAGCTGGAATATTGTAATTATTTAATATTTGTTTCTCTTTCTCTTTAACTTTCTTTCTTGCCATTTTAAGATGCAGGGGGAAGCTGGCAGAGTTCTTCAGGAAACATACATTCTTGGGAAGGGAGTTTCAACACAATATGCAAAAGCTTCTCCTGTGATCCCTGTACACACTGGAGGTGTGCCTTCCTCAAGCCCACGAAGGACTGTGCTCTCTAGTCTTCTCTCTGTTTTTTCTCGAGGACTACTCTGTCATTTAAGTTCAGTTATTTTTGTCTTATCTGCTCCCTTTGAACTTAAAACTTTGTCCTGTTCTTGTTCCGTAGTCTGATGCCTGCTGCTTTGTTCCTTCACCTTTGCCTTCCCAAAGTCTTACGCTAGCCTTCTCTATTTCTCAGCTTTGTCATGCCCCTGACATTGCAAGACTCTGTTTCCTGGCAACCACCATCTACAGGCAAAATATTAATAACTTGGGAGGAGTTAGGACGGAAACATAAAAATTATTATAAATAAAACCAGGTAGTCTTTATGACTGGGGCCTGGACTGCCTCTTGTCATTCTCACGAGTATCTTTTGAAAGGCTGTCCTTAAACGCATTAACCTGAGGATTTAGAGTAATATTCTTTTGGGATGAAGCGAAAAGGCGACAGAGAGCTACAAGGTCATAGGACCGTGACAATATGTTGCATTTTGCCAAGTGGCCCTTATTAAACAGAGCCCAGGAGGTAAGTGGAGGAGAGCATGGGTCTGGCAGTCTGCCCTGGGCCAAGGAGCTTTGTCTGCACGCAGGTTCCCAGCTTACAGACGGCCAGCCTTTGAATGGAGTCCATTGTTTACCACTTGGGTGGAAAACAGAGGAAATAGGCAATGAGTCAGGCTCCCACTTGTTTCAAAAGGAATTTTTAAAAGAGTTTCAGAGAAATCTAAGAAAAAAAATACAAGATTGAAGGAAGATGAGGGAGACAAGGACAAAATGAGGGTTGCTGGATACTAACCATGGGCTTGTCATTGCTGACAGCCTGTCATTCTGGGTCTGCGGGTTCCAACCCTGAACCTGAATCCAATAGGGAAGCTACTTCTGGAGAGGAGCTTCCACTTGGGGAGGTGTTCTGACTAAGGTCTAATCTGAAGGAGTTTGTAGGAAATTGATCTGCCTCCTTTCTCCATTTAAAGGACATTTGCTAAAAATGCCTTCCTCTTCAAAAGGCCTGCAGAACAGAGAGAAGGGATTACAGTGTGTATACTTGTTGAAGCACAGTGACCGATAAGCAAATGGCATAGACTTGGAATCTTTTACAGGTCCTGCTTTCTGTGACATGATTTCCTGATCTGCAGATGCCCTGACTGACATTCCACTTTCCTATGGCTCAGTGTTTGGTATAGAAATGATCTTTCCATTTTGTCATCTCAGTTGGGAAAAAATGCAAGATAGTGGTATGAATGCCTCTGAAAGGAAGGAAATGAGTTGGTGTCTATGGCAAAGATTCAACTATGTTCTGCTGAAAGCTCTGGTTTGCAATCCAAACTTGATATATAACCTTTTTTTTTTTTTAATTATTTTTTGGAAACTTTTTTTCCCCAAATTTGGAAGGTGAAAAAAAATTCAGATATTACAGAAAAATCTCAAGGAAGCAAATAAAAACAACCTATAAACTGATCCCCAGAGATAACCAGCATAGTATAATGCTATATATCTTTAAATATATTAAATAGTAAGATATGTGTATATATGTATATGTAATTAATGGAATTTTTGTATATACTGTTTAGTATCCTAGATTTTTCATCTATAATTTGTATCACAATTTTTATGTTATATATCTTATTCTTCCTCAACATAAGTTTGGAGGCTGTAAAACTTTATTAAATAGTTCTCTATTTTTGAACCCTTAGATTAGTTTCAAGTTTTTACTATTAAAATACTTCTTACTAAAGTTTTCTAACAAATGTTCATTCGTTATTCAACAAGTATTTCTTGAGCACCTACCATGTTCAAGATATGAAATTAGGCAGTTTGTAGGCGGCAAAATGGTAAAACACAAGTAGTCTCTTCTTTCAAGTGACTTACTGAAAAGGAATAAAGCTCTCCTCAATAATCATGACGGCTTAGGAGATGCCTTTCCTTTTCCTATGGGTTTCATATTCCTTTGTATTCTCTATAAGTCTGGTTTATAAAGCTAACTTTTGGGGCTGGTTTATTAACTATTTTGTTAACTTATAAGCTAAATATGTAAGTTAGAAAGCACTTAAAATGTCACAACAATTATGATGGATATACTTTAGTAAAAATAGGAACTGCACAGAGAAACAGCTGAAATTGGACTCCATGATAATCAGAAAAGCAGCTTAATAATATTGAGCTCAGAAATTTTAGTCTGCACAGTATAATGGCAATTGCGCTTTGACAGCAGCAACTCAAATGGTGGTCATAACCTTACTTTATTAGGACAATGAAATATTTTAGTGGAGTGATTGGCATCTCACTCTGCTTCTGAAATGAGGGCCACCTCTATTATTGCTTTCCCAGTATAGATGACTGGTTTGCTCATTTGGTTAGCACACACTTTGCTCTGAAGTCAAGACTGTGGGATTGATTTCATTTGGTTCAGTGATTCTCTGACTACTTCAGGACCACGTCAGGTTGTATTTTTTAATTCTAAACATCCCTGGTAGAAAATCATATCCTTGTTATAGAGAAAAAGATGAAGAATGCAGAAATATTTGATTAAAAGTATCGGAGTCATGGTTGTAAAAGACAGAATTTTTTTTTTTTTTTTTTTTTTTAAGAAA